>CM057149.1:28768399-28918399 GCA_029964075.1 Patiria pectinifera | reverse complement strand
ATTTCAATGATGTTAAATGCAATTTTAAATTTGTATGGGGAGTGGTATCGGTTGGTGGGTTGGTTTGAATTGGTAGTGAAATGGTTTCATTTGGTTTAAATTCGTCTGAATTGGTGGTCATTGGGCCAGTTTCAATTGGTTGGTGGGTTGGTCTCAATTGGTATTGAAACAGTTTTAGTTAATTCTTGGGTTGGTTAGAAGTGGTTTCAGTTGGTTATTGGGTTCGTTTAAATTGGTTTGTGAATTGGTATTCAAATGGTTTCAAATGGTTTCAATCGGTCATGTTGGTTAGAATTGGTCCCATTGAGAAAAGATCTGGACTTACGACACAAACCAATTGATACCAATTGGTTTCCAATTGGTTATTAAATATGTTCCAAATGGTAAATGAATAGATTCCAATTGGTAAATGAATTAGTTCCAATTGGTAAATGAATTAGTTCCAATTGGTAAATGAATAGGTTCCAATTGGTAAATGAATAGGTTCCAATTGGTAAATGAATTGGTTCCAATTGGTAAATGAATAGATTCCAATTGGTAAATGAATTAGTTCCAATTGGTAAATGAATAGGTTCCAATTGGTAAATGAATAGGTTCCAATTGGTAAATGAATTGGTTCCAATTGGTAACTGAATAGGTTCCAATTAGTAAATAAATAGGTTCCAATTGGTAAATGAATAGGTTCCAATTGGTAAATGAATTGGTTTAAATTGGTGAATGAATTGGTTCCAATTGGTGAGTGAATAGGTTCCAATTGGTAAATGAATTGGTCATTTTTAGTTGGGTTTTTAACGACAGTCTCACTGTACAACAGGTATGTACCGGTACATGTACATGTACCGGTATATTACTAAGAGGGTTTTCAATCTATTAGAGTTATGTATTGTAAATACCTTTCACTTAAATACCTAACTCCCTAGGCCTTTCGCTAGGATGCATCCTCAATCCTGCAAAATCCTCTAACTTCCTCCAAGTGAAAATCGAATACAGCCACAATCCTGCAAAATCCTCTAACAATTAATGTTGATAAAGGCAATGCCGGTGATACGTACGGTAAGAAGTGTGGATGATGTCAAGAGATCTACCGTACATGTACGGTAGGCCTAAATGTATGCATACTGGTAGCTGGGTTTAAACACCACAAGGTACAGCCTCAACCTTGACACACTATTTTCTCCAAAATCAATTGATGCCAGTACATTTTTGCCATGCAGCCTCAAATCCTCAACTTGTGTGAGGATTTTGAAGGATTTGGGAAGCCTAGGGTTGGTACTCCACACTTTTACTGCAAAGTTTGCAATTCAGAAAAAAAGTACATTTGTAACTACAGTGGAACGCCGCCATAATGAACATCGCGGGATCCACAGAAAATGTTCATCATAGCGCTCGTTCAGTAAAGCAATTTTAAGCTGCCAGTGCTCCGCTATTCACTTTTCAATAAACAGCACCCTTCATAACTTCACCGTGCACGCCCTGGTAGTTACTGAAAGACAACTTCGAACACGTGCCGACTATTGAATTATGTACATGTAATTACACAGTTTTGAGCTTACTACTTACATCGATGGGTGGCTTTCCCCTTCTATGCCTTGGAAAAATCGGGAGCCAAGGACGATATTCGGTATAGCCTAATGTTCGGTATAGCAGTGTTCGGTATAGCGACGTTCCACTGTATTTTGTTCGTAATCAATGGTGTCCTAGCCCTCTCACTTTGAAGTAGCAAGCGTAACCGTCGACTCTATAGTCAATGGCTTACTTCCACATGTACCAAAGTGACCTCCGCCTCCACCATTATACATCGCTTACGTGATCCTTAAGCCCAAAGGTAACTAGCCAATTCCAAATTAGAGAGTCCTGTCACAGTACTGAATAAATGTTTCAGTTGCCTTTGTTACTTCCCAAAGTAAGTTTTTAAGGTTAGCTAAGAATTAAAATGTCCCGGTCTCGGAGCTATAAAATATGCAGACATGGTTCATGGTGTTAGTATCTCTTGTTCATTTTTGGGTTTAGTTTCTAGCCCAAATACCTTGTGTATTATATTTATAACTGTATGCTACTGAGTAACCTACACGTACCTTATGGGAGGAATTATGGAATACACCCACCGGTAATCACCTGTGGACCCATACAGCGATCTCCTTGATCAACAGCCACTGCTGCTGACTTTTGGTGATGGTTATCTGTAAACAGGTTGTTTTGAAGTCCAGAGTTGTCTCCAAGTCACTGACATCCAATCTTCCGTCAGTGAACTTGCCGATGCTGCAGTAATCTGCACACCGTGGAGTCCCATCCAGACTGTGTGTCATCACCACAGGGCTGGCTTCAAGCTTTCCCGACCTCAGGTAATCGTCCGGGTTTTTCTCTGACCCTGTTTCCATAACGACTCTTGAAAGGTGGGCGGGCGACTCGAAGACGACCAGGAAGGTGTCTCCAGTGATGGGTGTCTTCCCCCAGAAGTAGCCCGGCTTGGAGCTGTAGGCAAGCTGAGGCGTGTACATACTGAAGGCTTCCATGCTGCTGTACAGCACGGCCGGTGGGTTGTCAGCATGATACTTCCTCGCGTTGTCCTCAAAGAACTTGTCAATCAGCTCCTGTTCCTTATCTCTCAGAGAGGACTTCATGCCAATGTGCTGGAAAAGCGATGGCGCATGTCTGAACGTCCCCTCCTGGGCATTTAAGTAATTGTAGTATTTCTGCAAGTAGTCAACAGGCTGGTCTTCGTAAAAGAAGAGCATGAACTGGGTCAGCCGGGGTAGCTCACTCGAACGGAAGAGTTTCCCTATGAAGCCCAGCTCCGAGAACTCCAGCGTCGTCCACTGCTTGTATGTCACCACGTCCAGGTAATTCTTAATGGACTGGACAAAGTCTGGAGAGGAGATGACATCGTCTTCCAGCTGCAGGTAGTACTCCGACAGACCCTGGCAGTAACTGAACAGGAACGCGTAGTCCGCGACTTGTTTGGCGCGCCACGACACGCGCCCCTTAGAGTCACCGAAATTCTGCTTGAGATTTTCCAAGGGAGGATAGAATGAGTTGGGGGCTGTGATGAGCTGCATGAAGCCAGAGGTAAAGTGTTCTCGGTAGGTGGACTCCAGTTCCACTTTAAGAAGATTGTTCAGTTCCTCGTCAAAGTTGGCTGAGAATATTACGACTGTTACCGAGGCTTGTTCTTCGATGCTCGTACTTTGAATGATCGAGTCAAGAGTCTTCTCAAGATATGACTGCTGATGCCGCTTGACTGTTGGTATTCCTATCGTCAAGAAATCTGCAAGATGTGTACAAATACTAACAATGACCAACAATAACATGGGGAAACTACACTTATAGTCCAGTACAGTCATGACAGTGAATGGTGAGTTCAACATCATGCATCTTCCATGATTGTTTGGGTTTAATCATTTGAAAAACTTTACAGTATACATGTATGTACAATCACTCCCTGGTAAATGCAAGACTTAAATTGGAAAGTGTCCAACACTGCTGTACATACAGGTACATACTAACCCTAAACACCAAAATACAGCAAGCAATTTTGCATTATTTTGAGGAATTCAAATGTACAAGGGACAGATACAGGATTTTTGAAAAGGACTTTCCTATCGTATTGTGCTTTGGCCCTCGGAATAAAGTATGTAAAAAAAATGTGGATGCTACCGGTACATGAACAATGGGCCTCAATTTTGACTGGCAATGTTTATACATGTATGTACATTGCACGCGTCATTTACGGGTCGCTCGTATTAACTCTTCGTCTCGGGGACTAGTTTGTCAAATTCCAAAAATATGGCCCCAAAAAAATAGTCGGTCTCTGGTCAGCGCGCGCGTCGATTTTAATCATGCGCGTCAATCTTTTTTTTTTTCAAAATGTTCTGCGGTAGCTCCAACAGCACCCTCTATTGCCGCACCTCCTCAAATATTTTTACCAAAGAGCACCAAGGAATGGGAAATTGCAACAAGGCAAATGATCGCGGCCACCAAGGCAAATTATGGAGGACACCAATGTACATGAGGACACCAAAAAGAGCAAACTAGTACCCCGCCTTGTCTGTACAATTCAAGCTTGGAAAAAAAAAAGCAAAAATAAAAAAAAAGCCGCGTCGCCGCATCAATTTCGGAACTTTGGTCTGACCAGAGACCGAGTTTGGTTTTTTTTTGGCCTAACTAAAGCTAAAATTGACTATCCACTCTCAAACCATGATATATTTGTAAATTATACCACTTGCCCTTCTGTTGGGAACAATGCACCAGTTTATGTCTATAGTGTATTGATTTCACTACAAACGGAAGTCCATTATTACTTACCTTTAGTATGTTTGCGATGTCCAAGTACAATGGCTTTATTCCTATCGATGTGTGGGGAACTAGAACACAGCTGTGGCCTGGAGTCAGGAGACAAGACCTGAGACAAGACCTGAGCCTGCAATACAAACGGACCGGAGGATCCCAACTTCATTGAATCGCTAATAAGCAGAAAACAGTGCTTAGCACATTGATGAGCTGAGCAGAAAATTAGCTGAGAACAATCAATATACCGGTACAGGGGTGTGAGTGACCACTGATATAAATAGCTGAAAACAGCTGGAAAAGGTGTAAAAAAAAAGCTGAATTTTGGAAATCTCCTTTACTTTTGTACACAGCAAGTGAGGGAAAAAACTGCAATCCAAAACAAAAAAAGCTGAAATCAGCTTTTATTAAGCTGAGATGTCACACCCCTGAATATAAATCACATGAAATTGTGGGTGGTAAACAGTAAGCAAACATCTTAATGCAATATTATAAGTGCAATGGTAAGAGTAATTTCATTCAGAGACTGATGGAATGTTCCATTCTACAGCTGTCACCGAATGAATTTATTATTTCCATTGCATTTGTTTTCGTTCAACACCTCAATAAATCCTTGTCATCTGAGTTACAACCACATATTGTGTGACTGTGCGATGGAACTTCCATTTTTTGTGGAACAGAAACATTTTAGCAACAAATTAGTGGTGTACAGTTACAGGTACCGGTACATTGTACTACCAGAGCCGGTTACCCTATTGAAGTCAAACACGGGCATATGGGTATAAAAGAAACCCAATCACAAAATTCAAATACTGAATGTTTTTCTGAAGTACAACTTCCGGGAGCATACTATGTAGGGCATTACAATACACATAAATGTAAAATCTGTTTTGGTTTTTCACGTCGCCTGGTTTTGATTTTTTTAATTTCCCAGAAATGGCCTTCAAAACCTTTTTGTATTCATTGACTGAGAAGTTACTATGTACCTGTACTGATATGTAAAGTCAGTTAAGGGTACCGGGTTCCAGTGTTCTAGCCAGGGTGAAATTATAGTGTAGGGGTAATTTTGGTAAGGCGACTAATGCGAGCGCGGAGCGCGAAGCCCTTACGGCGTGGGGTCCGGGGCCCGCTTAAGGGCCCCGGAAAATTTTGGACTCTAGATGCTCTGTGGTGCAATCTGAGGCGATTCCCTGCCACTTAAATTCCCCTGATTTTTTTTTAGCAGAAGTGTTTAAAATTATAAGAAATTTTGTTTTGTTTCAATGATTAATACTCTTGCTCCTGTAAAGTTTCTTCTGTTTTCAAATTTTAGATTACGTTTACAATGTATAAGTTGTTCCAAGATCGATGCCTTCTGATGTTTAACTAATTTTAGTAGTTCCTCAATGTTTTATAAAAAATTGGGATTTACTTTGTCAATATTAAGTTTGAGAACAAATCGCATGAACATTTCATATTTCAAGAAGCCTTGTGTTGTGTAGCGCTGCCGTAGTAGCAGTAGTTCCGATTTTAAATTTGTAAATAAAACCATCCGATCGGCAGGGAGAGAAATTGTAAAACCATGGAGGTCTCAGACATAAAAAGTCGTCGGCGATTGCAATTTCAATATGCTACAACACAATGTGAAGGAGAAATCTCATTTTTGTTATGTTAAAAAATATAATAGTAGATAATGACGATGAGAAATAATCACCGGGAATTGCTTCCTATCCCGGCCGCGGCCGGCCCGGCGTGCGGGCGCGGCTCGGGCCAGCCCACACCGGCTACGCCGCGCCGGCGAACTACGCGACCAAATTTCCCTCAGCATTTGAGAAAGCTACGCATTCGTGGAGCGCTAAAAAACATGTTTTGTTGCAATACTTGCTGATTGGTTTTGTCCTAAGAACAAACAGATCCGTTTTTACTACCAAACTTATTGAACTGTTATTATCAGCAACGAGTAGTGTAGTCAAAGATCCAAATTTTCGACAGCGACATTCTTCGAGAAGAATTCTTCACGCGTGGCCATCTTTGGGGACGGATCCATTGATATCGTAGGGGTGCTTAACCTTTCTTTGGACATCGTTTCTCGAATAAATCCTTTACAAAAATTATGTTCCGACGTGGAAGGACTTATTTTCAAACAGTTATATGTTTCGGACTTGATAAAAAGTATTATTTTTAATTTTAAAACAGTTGAAATGCTTGTAAATATTGACCTTAGAAAGCACACCCGATAGCGCAAAATGGTGTGGTCCACGGACGTCCGTACGGAGCGCTGTATCTATCTACGCAGCACAAAACAGCACGTGCTTATTGCTTTCATAGCGAATGACTGTGGCGCAGCATCACGGTAGGGGTATCGTACGGGGTACGTGCGGTGGGATCGTTGTTTATTTTTCGCTGTGTCGTACGGCCAGTGCGCAATGCTCAAAGTCGCTGCGCTTGTATACGAACAAACGGCAGATATTTTTTTTTCGCAACCAAAATTTATAGCGTAGCGGTAGCGTAGCGGCGCGATTTAAGCGTAGCGCTTATTTCCGAAAGCGTAGCGGGTGCTAGCGCTATTTGATGCCTGGCTAGAACACTGCCGGGTTCCATAATCTGGAACCAGTTCCTGACATCAGCGGCCGGGGTACTCAGCTGCCCGGTTCCGATGCACATAATAATAATAATATCGGAGTCTTATATAGCGCACGTATCTACCAACTATTAGGTACTCAAGGCGCTGGAGATATGTCTATTATTAAAGAAAGGTAAATAAAGTTTATGAGAAATATGAGACCCATTATGTAGCACCTTATAAGGGTTTACAAGGTGCTGCGGCACATAATGCAGCCACTGCCAGAAACACCGTGGCAAACCCCTTCTCTTAGCAATAAGTGTTACTGGGTTCTTTAACGTGCATATTACACAACACACGGGACCTACGGCTTTACGTCCCATCTGAAGGACGAAGCAATAATGGTAAAGTGCCTTGCTCAAGAGCACAAGCACCATGTTCCCACGGTCAGGACTCGAACCCATGTACCACGGCACACGAGTCGAACACCATAACCAGCACCCCACCAAAAAAAAAAAACATCCCTACATGTATAAAGGTCGTATGAATTCTCCGCATATAAACATAATAGTGTGAACAAAGAATGGGACTGGCGCTCCTCCCAATAGGTGAGTGCGGACATCCAGGAGCTTTGTCCATTGCCTTGTCTACAAAGTCCCAGGTCTATTTACTAAAAAGTCAATGGTTCTTGAGTCTGAAGTGGGGAATTGGAACTCAGCGCAACCGGTGAAAACTGGTGTGCAAATGATCTATGTTTTCACCGGCTGACAAAATAAGACCCACACCCATTTGACGTGGCACCTGACGTAATGTCCATGGTTGTTGAATAACAAGCAGAAGATCCATGTTATGAAATCAGTCACGAGAAATCACTATCCTACATTGTCCTACATGTATGCACATGCACATTTGTAAATAAACAAGTACAAAATCTAAGCCTAAATGTGTACCTGCTGTTGTACATGTTCTTTTGTGTGTGAACTTCTGAGAGTATCCGACCTTTCCAGCAATTGAACATCTGGAACAAAAGACAATTAACGATTCAATAAAATTTACTGGATTTTATCAATACACTGTACATGTATACTGACTGGAATGCATGACATGATTACTCACAAGATGGAATTTGCATCTGGTAAGGTAAATCGCCCTAACCCTAACCCTCCCAAATCCTCTTTGCAAAATGAAGGGTTTTGAAGGATTGAGGTATACATGGCAAAAGTGTGATTGCTGATTTCAGAGGATGAACTGTGTCAAGGTCTTGGGGTGGACCTTGTGTTGTTTTTGCTCAGCCGTTCATAAATTAAGGCCTATATTATACTTGAAATCCTCCGCACTGCTCCGTGATGTCACTGGCTCTGCCTTGACATATTGACAGTAATCGTCGGAGGATTTTGCAGGATTGAGGCAGTGGTCACCCCTCCAAGGACCGCATTCAAGAAATAACGGAGGATTTTGCAGGATTGAGGTTATATGCTATTCTTACATGGAAGCAGTTGGAGGATTTTGCAGGATTGAGGTTACATCCTAGCAAAAAAGCCTAGAGAGTCAGGGCCAATGGTTTTTTTTCCCTTCACCGACACACTACTGTATACTCTTTCGAGTCATTGTTGTCCCAAGTGATTGTGAGAATGATTCACCCACTACTTGGGGAAGGGGTTGTTTCTACAAACTGCTTATTTTTTACAAAATAAACAGTTACATGATAAATTGTTTCCAACTGACCTGATGTAGCATTCAGAAGGGTTCTGACCAGCCATATATTCAGAGCAAAGAGAATCAGAACAGCAGAGATGAGCAGCCGATTCCAAGTTCTAATGTTCACTCCTTGCATCTTGTCAGAGACGTGTTACCATGGTTACACAGTTGTAAAACGGACCAGGCATCTTTCAATATTCTAAAAACGAATCATTCAGGCAACGATTAAAACTTCCCGCATGTTTTATTGATTCTGGAATTGAGGACAAAACGAAAATCCTACAAAAACAAAATATAATTCAATCTTGCATTGGATTTGGAGTTCTTTTAGGCCAAAAAAAAAAAGTCTCCGGTTTCTGGTATGCGCGCGCGTCGCCGTAGCCATGCGCGTCGGCAAAATGAAAAAGTTTTTTTTTCAATACAAGATGTTTCAAAACCGCCAAACTCACTGGTTCGACTGGAATTCTGCTGCTGCACAATTTTAACGTGTTTTTAGATGGGGTTATGATCGAGAATAAGATTTATGTGGCCTCTCTGGACTCCCATATATTTGCACTAAGTTTAGTCGGGCACCATTTGCAGACATCAGCCGACATTTGAAGCCAAAAAAAAAAAAAAACAGGTAAAAAAAAAAAAAGCCGCGTCGCCGCACCACTTTTGGGGCAAGCTCCATACCAGAAACCGGAGACTTTTTTTTTTTGGCCTTAGGCAATGACTTTTTTACAACGCCCTCTTTGACGCATAGACGAGTAGCACGTGTGGCCTAATGGATGGTGCGTTTGATAGTAGTGAGAGCTTCCCAGTTCGAAACCCCTGTCGTGCTCATTTGACATTTTCGTTTTTTTGGTTTTTTTCCATCACAAAAAGTAAAATACAAGTCAGAAATTGTAAATGGTCTAAATTCCATCTTGTGGATATGAAGTCCCAACGACAATGTTGGCATGGAACTACGCCCACTTACTAGGGCGCTACTCCTGTTTTTGTCAAAATTATATAAGTGCGCCTGCAAGCAGTCACATATTTCAAAGCATATTCATACCAACAAACAATTCGGTACCGAAATCTGCATCTCGATAAAACAGATCGTAAATAATTACGTGATATAAGGCGCACATTGTTTTTCGAGTTTCTTAATTCAGATTACACCCTCTGATGTTTAATGAAAAGTCAACCAAAGTTGTCTTTTGTAGCGATGTCTTTAGTTTTCTGGGCCATTCAATAATGTTACTTTTGCAATTGTACATGTTGTATCTAGTCTGTACGGCAATAATCTCTCTTCTTTGATTTCTTTCAAATTACTTTTTGGAAAAGCTTTTTATTTCTCCATAACTGCATTGAGAAGAGAGGCGATGTGACATCGATCATCGACGGTGATTACTTGACGCCGGTCCATGCTGCGTGGCGCATGCAAAAAGATACCAAGTTGGCATGGTAGGTTGTACGAACATTGGGCAGCACGAATTTGGGGCACTGTACGATAGGGCCATTGATCTCCATAAGACTGGATAGGACACGTGTAGTCGCGTACTAAGTTCTAGATAGAAGGCTTCTCTCCGTCAGCTGATGGAGAGAAGCCTTTTAATTCTAGTAGAAGTAGGACACGCGTATACTTGCGCGTAGTGAAGATTCGGAAAACGCGGACACAAACAGCTAGGTAGTACAGTGCGGGTTTAACATTGGCGACCGCACATGCGTAACATGAACGCATTTTAAACTTTCAAACCTCACCGATGACTAAGTGTGCGTGCACAAGATGGAGGGCGCTTAGCCCAGGTTGGACGAAGTCTTCATTGCATTACGACTGACGTCCAGGATGACAATTCTCTACATAAGACCACCCAAAATTTTGACCAGAGTTTTGTTATGTTTTACCTCATTATAGAAGCTTATTTCACGCCTACATACTCTATGTGTCCTTATCTATTGGTCCGGGGGGTTCAGGAATTCCATTTGTGATGCTGACCGACGTTAATCAGGAAAATAAACTCTAAACTTGCAATGTTAAACTTGTACGTGTTTGTAGACTCTTTCATCAGTTTCTCATCACCGTACCGCATTGTACGAAGCGCACACGCTAGCGCCCTCCTTGGTTGGTTTTGGTGGGAACGTGCAGTGACGTCACTCCAGCCAACCCAAGTCATGAAAACACACCAATGACCAAAGCCGAAACATGTTTCTGGTCACGGTCGCTAAAACATGCCCGGTAATTGGATAGGCGACCGCGCTTACAAGTTAGTGCGCATGCATTTGCGGTTGGTTACTTAGTCTGGTTCCATTTAGACATGAGCGTCGGGAGTAATTGTCAGGTCTGGAAACCAGACTAGTGGTTACTAAGCAAATCGCGCGTGCGCACTGCGCGTTCACCCTGCCAGACGTACGACATGCATGTACTCGGCAGCGCAGCACGGTGAGAAACTGATGAAAAGAGTCTACAACAATGTACAAGTTTAACGTTGCTTTAGAGTTTATTTTCCTGATTAACGTCGGTCAGCAACGCATATGGAATTCCTGAACCCAGCGGCCAAATAGATAAGGACACATAGAATACTACGACGTAAAAATTGGCTTCTCCAACAAGGTAAAAATGTTTAAAATATTGGTCATAAAGTTTTTAGCCCAGTTTTGTGCACTTCATATCCTGGACTCCCTCCGTAACGTAGGGAGGAAAGGGAGTCCACCTGGGCTAGAGGGCGTTGTGTGCCAGTCTTACTAATGGAGATACGGCGTGGAACTCTTTCCGTCCGTTTTTTCCGACCTCTAAACTCTCCTGTCACAAAATTTTCGGCCACAGTATTTCACAAGTATTATCTTGACATGGCAAAATACCTATAGAGTGGGTTCACCTCCCTAAAATGTCAACCGAAAATGTGAAATTTACCGAAATTTCGCTCACTCAATTAACCACGACTCCGTCTGTCTGCATGTTTCTGTCATCGTTGGCTGTCGACACGCGACTGAGGGCGCTTTAATTCTTTAATTCACTTTAGACCAAAGATGGTATAGCGCCGCGTAGTTAGACCAATCAAACGCAGCGAAAAAAAAACCTGTCTGAGCCTCTTCATTTTATTTAGGCATGGAGAGATCTGGCAACTTTACACAATAAAAATAACCGCAGTGATCTGAACTCCGACAGTCACTGGTACTGAACCGGCTATATTCATTGTGTAAAGTTGCCAGATCGAGGCTCTGCATGCCCATGGCGGAACTTTCCCATGGCGGAAAGAGCGAATACTGGGCCAATTAACGTTTCGAGTATTTACATTCGGTTTGCTGTTAAATAACTCTTAAAATTTCAGAAGGCGAGGCCATACTGAAGACTATGAGTCCCAACAGCCTAGTTCGACGGGAAATTATTATGACTGAAAGCGTGCGCTGAAAACCAAAAAGGGATTCGAACCCAAGACCCGTGATCTGTAGACGATCGAAGGATGTAACCACCAGTGATGTAGTGCCTTGATGCTGGGCCTTGGCCTTAAGGCTGCCTTAAGGCTGGATTTTAGGGCCTTGGCCTTGGCCTCGAGGCTTGTGGGCAAAAGCCTTGGCCTTGGCCTTGGCCTTGAGGGTTCAGGGCCTTGCAATTTTGAGTCAAGGCTCTTCAAGGCCCATAGATTTTTGCATTTTCCAGATAAATCTGTTCGAAATTTTGATGTTACCATTTTGTATTACCATGGAGGAGGGAAGCACCCTGTAGATTTGTGTGTTGGGCACACTTCCACTTTTGTAGCATCACATTTTGTTACCATCGTTGTAGATTTGCTGCAAAAATATTCCGTACACTTGTGGGGCTAATGAGATGATCACTTTAATTGCATATAACTATGGAATAAATCTGATTGGTTGTATATGTCTCCCTGAAAAGTGCTAAAGATTTGCATGTATCTGTTTTAGATAATGCTGATATTTCTGACCATGTTGGGCCAGCAAATAAAAAATTCCCAAATCAGTTTCTTTGATCCCCCTTTTGTTACACTTGGCAGAATTGTGTGTCAATATAGAAGTAAATCATTATTTTGTTTAGTTAAACCATATTGAAGACCTGAACTTATACTTTAATAGATACAGTACAGTCATAAAATGGCGTAGGCCTATGCGAGCATGTTGATTGCAATTAAAGAAATGTTGTTCTTCGTAACGAGCAATTCGTGATGATAAGGGCGGATCCAGGGGGGCCAAAAGGGGCCATGCCCCCCCCCCCAAAAAAAAAGAAACCATTTTTTTTATGTGACGTCGTAATAAAGGCAGGCAATGAGTACACCACCATCTTTTCCTCAAAAAAACATCGGTTAAAATGGTCAGAAATTGCCTCAAATCGCACCACAGAGCATCTCGAATCCAAATTTTTTTCAGGGCCCTTAAGCGGGCCCCGAAGCCCAAGCCGTCATTTTTTGACCCATTTTTTGGGGGGACCAAAATTTCTTTGCCCCCCCCCAATTGTGTTCTGGATCCGCCCTTGCGTGATGATGTGTCACTCATGTGACTATAATTAGTTCTATATCAGTGGTCATTTCATAAAACAGGGCCTTGGCCTTGGCCTTGGCCTTGAGGGTTAAGCCTTGGCCTTGGCCTCGAGGCTTGAGGGTCAAAGCCTTGGCCTTGAGGGTCAAAGCCTTGGCCTTGGCCTTGGCCTTGAGGGTCAAAGCCTTTGCTCCAACACTGGTAACCACTAGCACTCGGCCATTCGGCTACGTTATTTTCTCCTCAAAGCTATACGGCGGGATAGACACACAGGATTGCTTTATCCATCTGCTTTCTTTGGTTGGACAAAAATAGCCTTTTGATAAATAACAAAAATAGCTTTTTGATAAAATTGAGTCCACCAGTACCACCGTGACGTTTTCTAGTTCTTTGTCTGGAAACTGCATACCTCATTCTCCAATTGACGCGTCGTATTACGAAACAATCAGTTGAACACTGCAATAAGCAGTTTAACTGGTGGGCAGGAAGATTTTTTTTAAAGGGACAGAACGTACCCAAGAATCTCACCTCCGACCGTGTGCGGCTTATAGGATGTTTATTAATTTGGTATAGCTTATAAATAGGGTACACGGAATAATATATTTTGTGGTTTATCACCAGGAAAACGTAATTCGACCTATTAAATCCTTAATTTCTCAACTCTTAGAATTTACAAACAAGTTAATTCATTTAGTCAAGAGGCTTTTGGACAGGGTCGTGACCGACTGGTCCAAAGCACTATCTATATAGGTATATAATTCACAAGTTAGGGCGGTACGTATCTCTAGCCAGTTCATCATTGTGCGCGCAATCGTAGGGTAAAATCAACCATTTTGGATCTTTCATATGTCCTCGTGATTATTGCAGTCAATTATGCTATACATGTTGTATTCAAATAAGTATAATCCCCAATAATATACCAAAATATGGGAATAAATATATTACATGGGGCAGCTATGTACGATTTATGCAAACGAGGCACATATTCCCCAAAGAATTTCAGGTGTCACCCCTAGTCTATTAGGGCCGGCTATAAGAATCTATCTGGTGCAGTCAGTCACGATTTCATCCATGCATAAGCCACCTGACTATTATTAGGCCTATTTATATAATTGCATTTCTCACAGAAAACGCTTGTTTGCCGAAAGGAACTGTTAATGCCACGGCACTTGATTGTCTTGTTCACGAACGTGCGCAAGTGGTGTGAAACGATTCGTCTTAAACATAAAGGAGTCATTTTGTTCAGACTTAAAAAAAAACAAAAACCAAGAATTATTTTTTTTATTAGCCTTTTTAGACTTAATTTAGAAAATGGAGCCCAGTTCAATATATTAAACATCATTCGCTGAAGGGGTGATACGTTTAAGAATCAGTGTTTTTGTGGAGAACATTGCCGTGGGGTAGTGTGCCGTCCTCCCAAAACAGTGAGTAGAACAGTACTCTAAAGTTAGCGTAATTAATAGATTAAGCTTATACACAAAGAGGGTGAAGGCTACGCTGCTTTGGGGAACATAATCACGAATTCTGTTTCAATATACCCAATTTAGACGAGTGACAAAGTTTTCCTTAATACGTACTGGACCCAACTTTAACGTTTCTTAAATAACAACCTCCAAGCATTTTACAAGATTTTATTTTACTTGTAGAATAAGATTATCAGCAAATGAGGTCGGTTTTGGAGATTTCCTCCTCAGTAAGCATAGCCTACATTTATTGTTATTGCCATTTAACATTGTTTCTTTATATATATACACACACACAAATTGCAACTTTTTCAGGTGTATCATATTCAGTCAATTTCTTTTTCATTAACACTGAAGGAGCTACTCGTTTATAATGTGGCCGGTCATCTGCATGTAAATAGATTGCAATTTTGGGGGATTAAGATGGCAGATCACTCGTATCAATGACGCATAAAAGTGGACATAAAATCGACCCCTGCGAAACACCAACGAGTATTGGCAGGACCTTGCTTGCCATGACTTAAATCAACTGAATACAAAAGTTGACATATTCGATTTTTAATCTATTAAGCAGGATCATAATTAACAAAGTGTTTTACCGCGATCTACTTGTTTGAAGTGGGATCGAATTGTCGTTACACGCGACTAACGAGAACGAATATTCAAAACGCTGACTGCAAAAATCAGCTATCGGACGAGTACCTTGGATATTTGGATTTTTATGGACTCAGAATTGTTGTAGCATCAATTTTGGTATCAGCTATGAGCTACATTATTATAGCACGTGTATTATATTTCTATATCCCCCTCAAAGCCATCCAATATTAATATAGGTTTTCCCGGCCAATTTCCTAAAATGTTCACTCACTTCTGAAAATCGGTCATTCATTTTCGTCTGAATTTGAGAATCGCTGTGAACACGCGCTCCGTTTTCGCTAACAGAGCATTCGATTCCATTTCAGTTCAATCAATTAAGTGATTGAGCAGCACCTTCCGTTTACGTCCATTAAAATTTGCCAAAATTGTCCGGGAAATCCTATATTATAGTTTTGAATAAATAATTTTCTAAGCAGGCCTATAACCCATTGCTCAAAACGTGAATGCTTATATGTACGTGATCCCCGGTAAAATAATTCATAATATTTTTAAAACGCTTTACATTAAATAAAAATAAAAATAAAGTCATTAATAATTTAATTAATTAGTTTAGCAATTAATTAAGAAATGTACTGTTTATACTTTAAAAAAAAATCATGTTGAGAATTATACTCCATAAACGATAATACACATGATGCAAAGTGGATAGAATATGGGGAAATTGTTCACAACACCCCTATCTCTGAATCAATAGATGTTTCTTTAAAGCTCATTTATGGCATAATATATGTTTTCCCGACCTATTTCCTAAAATGTTCATTCAGTTATGAAAATCGGTCATTCATTTTTGTCTGAATTTGAGAATCGCTCTTAACACGCGTTTCATTTTCGCTACCAGAGCATTCAATTCCATTTCAGTTCAATCAATTTAGTGATTGAGCAGCACCTTTCGTTTATGTCCATTCAGATTCGTTTACAAGACTTCTTTTTCACTTTTTTAGAGTGCGATTTCAAATATTCACGATTCTATTTCACTTTAGTTTAATGCCATCGGCACCAGATACAACTAGGTGTTTCTGTTTCATTAACCGTCAATCAAATTAGCTGAACATGAAATCAATTTAGATAAGGAATGCTTGCGTATAATGATTGCACAGGAACGTAATTGGCCGTCTGTTTCTCAAAACCGAATGCACGGACAATGAACACGATTGAACTTTTGTTGAATTGAAATGAGATAAAAGCGTGCATTCAAATTCAGACGAAAACGAATGACCGATTTTTAGAAGTGAATGAACATTTCAGGAAATTGGCCGGGAAAACCTATACTTTAAACTGTAAAAAAAGGGGGATTTATGCACTTTTAGGAATTTCCCCATGAACTGATCACACGAGAGGTGCTATTTAATCAGAGAATAAACTGACAGTAACATGTAACATATCTGCATCGATTATACCAAAGAAAAAGTTATCATATTAGTGCACGGAGCAAATTTTGACTTTTGACATGCCTACCGCTAAAGGGGCGGGGGCGGGGGCGCCCCAGGGGCTCCATCATGAACGAATTTCGGGGTTCACAGGAAACATCGAGCTCTGTGCGCGCTAGTTTCGAATGCAGCCGCATAGTTGTTCGCATAAATCATTCTGCGCAGACATGCCGCAAAATCGCGTCCGATGTAAACGACTAGTTTTTGTTTGTCTTTGCTCAGGAACGGTAAGACATTAAGTTTATTTAATTTCAACCAAACCTTTGAAAAAGGCTAAGTAAACAATCGAAAACATGACATTTTCGGGGATTTCAGGCCGTAATACCCCCTTTAATCTGAGAAACTAAAAGATGAAGACTTGAAACACGTCTAATGCTAGTGCGCAACAATTTTCAAGTCTGGGAACCAGCCTCAATGAATACCAAAATAATAATTTATTGAAGATTGTCACCAGCCTGCACTGCCCTGACGTCGTACTCGTACATCATTCAGAAATTTTGCACGTCAGAAAGAAAGGCATGAAAAGTATCAAAATGTCTTCATTTTGCCTCCGTTAACATCTCCGACGTGTACAATGAGCTGTTGATTGTCAATCTGTAATTTTCATTCTCCCCTCTGGTGCCCTTTATGTGATTATCATGGCCGTACTGAGGACAATTTCCGATGTTTTACCGGTGCTTTTTCTCATCGTCGTCTTCGGATTTTTCAGTGCGAGTTCGAATGGGGTGAGGCTGCCATCGCAAGCATTGTGAGTAGAATTCCTGAAAACAAACATGACAAAGTAGGCCCACGGCCGGCCACACGATAGGCCATATTGGGGAAAACATATGTTGCAACCTGACGCCACTTTTTTTTCTTCATATAATCAATCATCATCTCAATGAAGTTCAGTCAAGACATTGCAAAAATGATGATAAGACATGAATCTGGGACTGAGAAATATTTCCAATTTGGCAGTGGATATTTTGCCGGAGACGGCAAACCTTCAGTAAACGTTAGTTTGCCGGATATGCACTGAACATGCGCAGTTACTGTTTTTTTGTACTTAAACATTTTCCGGTGACAAATTTTAGTCTGGCTCCATGCCAATATTATCGTTGTATTTTTGTATTAACAATATGGGAATCAGACCATTTTATAATTTCGGACTTTATTTCCCTTTAAAAAAAATCCTCCAGAGCCACAAATCTGAAAAAGAAAAAGTAGTACTCGGCAATAAAATGTTTGAGACATATTAAAATAATAAAAGAAGAATATTCTTATTTATTTGGGGATTGGAAAAAAAAAACCTTAAAATTGTGGTGGGCTCAGGATTCGAACTCGGGACATCCCACTCACTAGAACTATTGCTTAACCACTACACCAACTGTGCTACACAACTTTGGTGGGAATTTAGTACCTGTTATAATTCAGCCCTATCTTGAAGAGTACAGCGCCCTCTGTTGATATGGATTGCCGCCGGCAAACCTTTAGTAAACGTTAGTTTGCCGGCGTTACCTCCGGCAAAATATACACTACCTTCCAATTTTGTTACAAAAATGGGTAATCCTTACTTTTAGGACCCCTTTCCTATATAAGGTTAAAAGACTCACCAAAACAGCTGACTAAATGACACTCAAAAGTGACATTCTGATATTTATTGACACATTTGAACATTTGGCAATGACACCTCTTGAATATCAGCAGGTTTGATTTTGTAGAAAGAGGGCAGGGTTTTGATTTATGAGGGGTTAAAGACGACGATGACAAACAGAAAATAAATTTAAAAAGCAAGATGGCGAACTGCAAAAAAAGGTAGGAAAGTCACATTTGTTTTTTGAAAGTGCTTTCAAAATTATAACTAACATGAGTTTGTCTGAAGAAAGAGGACTTCTTTAGCCTGCAAAAGTCACTTTGGTACTGGACAGTCATCTGCAAAAGTCAGTTTTGAACAGAACTCGTACAAAATAGAGGTGTCCTAAAAGTAAGGATTACCCAAAAATGTTAAAAATGGACTTTCATGACTTTGTACGACGATTGTGTAGTGTAGGGCCCCTGTTTTGTTTTGAACAAATTAGAGTAAAAAATGTTTTTTATTGCTCAAAAATCATCTTTACAATCAAAAGCAGACTTTTCTCAATTCTAATGACACCCGTTTTGCAATTTTGTACAGTTTCTTGGGGTAGAAATCATGGGAAAATGTCCATACTCGATCATCAATTTATCTGCCGCCAAACATTAATTTTCATCTCACCTTTTGATTTCATCCAAGAGGAATCCAGGAAGCTGTGTTAATGCGGAAAAAAATTAGACAAAATGTGTTTTTAGAGCACATTTTGGATGCACACGTCGTGCAGAACTAAGTTGAAGCAGCCAGTCAACAGTATTACATTATACGCATGACATCGACAACCATGACGTCGCATGAGCTGGCCAATGATACTATTTTGATAGTGCAATACGTCATTATGAATATTTATTTTCTCATGAATATTTAGTTTATTTCAATGGCTACTTCAAATACGTCCAAAGATTGATTATTGCAACAGCGATCGTGCGCGGCCTAGCAGTTAAGAGTCTCGTGTTTCAAGCAAGAGTCCGAGGTTCGAATCTCGATGAAGTAAGTGACTGATAAATAAATAGAAATAAAGGAAAGGAGAGGGTGAGAGTAGAGGAGGGAATAACCATAAAGGATGCAACTTTTGGCACTTGAAAATTAATTGAAAAAAGTGGTGATCGAGTATGGAATTTTTTCCGAAATGATTTTCCAGCGCGGTTTGTGCCTCGCGATTCAGCGAGCCGTGGGTTCTCACGGTACATCGCGCGGTGTTACACCAACTTTATTTTCGGATTGCGTGTTGTCGCCGCGCTGTCATCGTCATTTTACCCCCAAATTTCCCTCAAAAAAATCAAAACCCTGCCCTCTATCTACGACATACCTGTTTATTGAGAATGTCGCCTAGGCCTACTACATTGTAGTTTGGTCAGTCTAATAATTTTAAAGTGGATTTTGTTCCCTTTTAACTGGGCCCTACACTACACGATTGCCCTTAGTACACAACCGCTGAAGTGGCGTCAAGTTGCAACATTTTTTTTCATAATAATAGGCCCTACATGTATATGCTAAAAAGTGAAATTTAGCATGGAAAATATTGAAGTAAATTTGCAACATGACGCCACTTTCTAAACAGAAAAAAGACATACTTTTTTTTTCTTGTAAGTTGTACCTCAGACTCGAGAGTAATACATGTACTTTCGTTCTGGGTCATTCCGTGTCAATTCAACACGATTTTGGGCCCGACCCTCGCAGATTGAAACAATATTTGGTGTAATGATTGGCCTATATGAGCAACTTTCAGAACTGAAATTTTTTGTAGGCCTAGTTTGGCTTGTTAGATTTTGAGATACGGGTCAGCTAAGTTTTGACTAATTAGCATGACCTCCGAACTTCAAATACTTGTATCCCCAAAAATATAGCACCTAAAAAGCCAAGTCATGCAAGTTACAAGTACATCATATTAAAGCTCTTTGATTGGCCTCCATTTCATAAAATAAACCCAAAATCGTACCGCAGAGAAAACGCGTAACAAAATGATCTTTCACCTTGAATTATGAAAAACAATATCCTCAAATTTCCCAAAAAAAATTCAGACTATGTTAGTTTATGATGCAGGCCTGAGTTTATGATTTTTTAAGAATAGGCCCTAGCATGTCCAGGAAAAAAACCTAATTTGTTGGGAAAAATTGGACAAAAATGAAAGCAAACGCCCGCCGCCTTCTTTTTTCCCCAAAAAGCCGGTACGAGAAACTACTTAATTTTTTACTCGGCCTAAATCATGATTTTTTTTTGAAATCTGGCAAAAACTGCACTCTCAATGTCTAGATCTCATTCAAACAAAGCAGCCCTTTTGTTCAGTAGTGGTGCTCAGCGTCGATACATTTCGAAAAAAAAAAACCTCACAAGCTGCTTACATGTACATACATGTACATTCAGGCATGCAACTTAGTCTTTGCATCAGCTGATTGCCTCCATTTTCACTTCACACTTACGCCATTAAAATTTTAAAAACACTGAATAGTGTCTTGTAAAGATTGGAGTTTCCTCTTTTTTTTGTTACTTCAAAGTTGTATGCCTGATGTATACAGGGTAGTGAAGGAAGGTTATAGGTACGTATATTGACATATTGGCATTAAATTCTGTTTGTTTTCTTTATTGTTTCTAGAGTTGCAAAATGGTCTCAAGATATAAGCTATGAACTGAAGACAAAACTAGACGCAGCAACTGGAGTTCAACAAGTTAAAATGGTAGGCCTACGTACACGTACATGTACATGTACCAGTGAAATTTAGGCTCTGGTTTCCCTGACTTTTATTGACAATATGAAATAAATGTGCTGGGGAAAATAGTTTATTCACACAATGTGCATGGAACATGTGCTGGACATGGGGCCTACATGTACGTAGTTCAGTCTCTTGTCAATTCACCAAAAAAAGTCAAGTTTAAATGTAAAAATAAAAGTCGGTTGACCAATTTTTTACAATTTAATATCAGAATGAGCTGTCAAAGAAATTTCCAGAAAACAGGAATTATTTTTTTTGCCATTTAGAAAGTGAAAAGGAAATACCAAAGCATGAATGAATAAATGTCCACACTTTAAATCTTTTTAAACTTTTGAAGGGAGGGGGATATCAAACTTTCTGTATTGGCATACAACATGTACACGTATGTACAAATGTATTTCACTGTACATTCATGTAAATGTGGAGGTAGCCGGAGTTTTCCATGATTACAAATTTATGCAATTGAGCTCCCTTTACTTTATTGTGTATATTTAAAGGGACACTGCATCCTGGAACAGCCCAATTGGGCTACAAAATGTGCTTTGAATGAAATGATGTTAATAGGAAACAACATATAAAAGTAGGATACACATGTAAACATCCACACAACTTACATGACTTAGTACGAGTAACTAGGACTCTACGGATCGCTTTTTTAACATTTGGACATGGTCGGGCGATAGTGGACGCCCAACCATACATGTACATGTCCAAATGTAAAAAAAAAAGCGATCCGTAGAGTCCCAGTTACATGGACAACACAACTAGCCTTTAAAAACTGGGCATGTTTGTGTTATTCATGTATTATGCGTGCGAGAACGACTTTCAGGTCCACATTTGCGACCCCAAACAGTCGAGCTGCGTGGGTGCTAGTTGTGATTCCATCCGTAGAGTGTTCACCTTTTGCAGATGTGTAAGAAACCATATTTTGTGCATTGGTGATTGGTCACTGCTGTTGCGAGCACGTGCTGAAAGACACACACATGTTTATCGTACATGGTGAGAACGACAGGAAAAACGTATTCGTACTCCGTTGTGTTCGATGTAAACAACCAGGTTGTTTCCGTCTTTTCTTGGGAACGGTAAGACGTTAGGTTGGTTTCCTTTCAACCAGGTGTTTGAAATTAGATACATTGTAAGTAAGCAATCCAAAACATGACATTTTTGGGGATTCCAGGACCTAGTTTCCCTTTAATGTATTTGTCTTGTATACATTGGGCATGAGATTCTTCAGACTTTTGTCTGACATAGACCTTTTTAATCTGACCGAAAGACTTGGTCAGAAACAATTTAGACCTTTCATTCAATTGTCGGACTTTCTTTTAAATTGACGATCCCGTCCCTGATACTACATGTAGGTAACATGGGTATGCATGGAAAGATCAGCTGCACACAGATACTTAGAAGTAGTATTAGTACATATGTAGTCCGGGACAAATGTTGACTACTGACTACAAATGCCGGACTTGCATGAACTGGAATGCAGTGAATACAGTTCCTGTAGAAAGCTCATTACCACTGCACACCTTATTCATTTATGACACACAGTTAATCTTGAGCATCTAGACACACAGTTAATCAAGCGGAACCGACAGTATGTGTATTAGTGTCAGGTAAATTATGATAATGTATGTACATGACGTGCGATCCAATAGAGTGAGATGATCGGTGAGTAATGTAGGTTGTCTCGTAGTGTAATCGTATAGGCAGAGCCATCCACTTAACATTGTAATTATGTGTGTTAGTGCATACAAATTTGTAGGTGTACAGTACCAGCATATGTGTGTGAAAATGGCAGGACGAATTTAGACATGACAATTGACATTTCACTGTACATGTACATGCAGTTATATGTACATGTACATGTACATGTACATGTACGTACTGGTACATGTACAATATACATTTTTATGTACACATACATATTGCAATGTACAATATGCAGTGGTACAATGTAGGCAATACCAGTACATGTACAGTATTTACAGTGATGTCGGCATTCATTTCCATATATTTGCATGACAGTTATAATTGATGCACATGTACATGTACATGTACATGTACAAGTTCTTCATGTGTTTGAAATCCTACATTTGTGTATTTTCACAAGTCGTGCATACATGTACATGTACTGTTTACATTGTTTTTGTACATGTTCATACATGTACCCGGTACATGTACATACATGTACCTGTACATGTACGTACATGTACATGTACGTACCGGTACATGTAAATGTACATGTACCAGTACATTCGAACATGGCGTACGTACAATTACATACATGTACATTTGTACATGTAGGTACAGTTTAATTCAGCTCAGTGCATACATTTTTTTTTTTTAATATCACCAATATACATGATTTTGTGTGTGTGTTGGGGGGGGGGAGGGGGCATGGGTGGAAGGGAACAGAGAGTTACACTGTACTCAACTTTGCGTGTCAAAACATGTTTACCAGAGGATGAAATTATACCAGCAGCAATCAATGAATAAAATCAACCAACCCACAGTGCATTTTGGGCGGTAGGCCTACTATTGTAAACATGGTAAAGTGTCAAAAATCGTGTGTCAAATGTACATGTACCGGTACGTGTACCATTCATGTACATTGTACATACCAGTACATGTACATGTCAGGCAGGCAACTAATTGTCCTCGGATCCGCTGATTTCCTTGTTTTTTACTTCTCATGAACATCGATGAATGCCATTACAAATTGAAAATTTAACTGTACAAAGTCTTGTGTGGTTTGGAGTTTCCTCATTTTCCCCTAAATTCCTGATTGCATGCCTGACATGTAGAGTGTCACAAAGTCCACAGTACACGATTGGACACAGCAAATTTATTTTTTGTTGAGAAATTGTTCAGTGTCCAAATATAATTTCACCCTTTCCTTACATTCTTACTTATTATTAAACGGAACACATAGTGTATAGTTGGTGCTGGTCCCAGATGGCCAGCGTATATTCCTCTTTAATAACCTTAACTGCCCTGAATCCTTCAAAATTGTCTTTGCTAAAGTGGAGGAATTTGGAGGATTGAGGTTGCATGGCAGAAGTGCGTTAGTGATTTTGTAAGATGCACCTTGTCAAGGTCTTGGGCCGGACCTTGTGTTGTTTTTGCTCAGCCATGCATAAATATACATGTACATGTAGGCCTGGATTATGCTTGAAATCCTCCGTACTGCTCCAGCATGTCACTGGCCAAGCCTCAACATACTGACATGACTGACATTCACTGCCACAGGGTTTTGTAGGATTCAGGCAGTGGTCACCCCTCCACGGACCATATTCAAGAAATAATGGAGGATTTTGCAGGATTTAGGGTTAAACCTGACTCACCAACTCACTGACTGTACATAAGTGTAACTTGTGAATTAGACTTGAGTCTCAAATTGATTGAAATGTTTGAAATAGGGTTATCCCATATTGCCAATGAATGGGCTTAATGCGGCCCATTGTCAGGCCACATGCATTAAAAGACTTTCTGTGAATAATATTAGCCAATCTGTCTTGAATAGCATTTTGTGCACTGTGGAGCAAGCTTGAACTTGGGTATTTTTACTAGAAAGTATCCTGAATTCACCAAAATCCATCAATTTTGTTATGCCAAAAAATGTTGGTGTCGTGAGTCCATCAGAATCCACCAGTGAGTCCATCAGAATCCACCAGTGTATACCTCATACACACCAAACATAAAGCCAAGGAGTTAAACTGTTGAGTTCCTGAATCCATCAAAGTCCCCCAACTGCTCAATATGGAGGTACCCTGAATCCATCAAATCCTGCAGTACCCCTAGGCTTACTGTCCTGAATCAATCAAATCCCGGGCAACTTGTTCAATATGAAGGTATCCCGAATCCGCTGAAATCCTCCAAAACAGTGGTGTGGATTCTGATAGATTCAGGTACGTTAAGGTAAATACTAGGCTTTCCTTGTCTTGTACGGTATGTTGTACTGTGGTTTGTCATTGACAGGGTACCGTGCAATAGCTTGCATGGAAATTGACAAAACGAAAACAAAAAAACAATATTTTTTAACATGCCATTTCTTTTTTCCATTTTAGCTGTATGAAGAGCAGAATTTCCCTGCAGTGTATGTCAACGGATCAGTCCTGGTCCAGAAGGTGGCCAACAAATGGCAAGAAATGCTCCAAGACAAGATGGTGGCTGTGGAGGTGAGTCCTGATTCATCCCTGCACCCTCCCGTATCCTTCAGCATCCACCAGGAGCTTTCGGAGGATTTTGTGGGAAGGATGGAAGTTAGGCCCATCAGCCACTGTTACTCTACATTAACCCCTCTATGCAAACATCTGTTCTGTGCCAAGTACATGTAGTCCTTTCACAAGTTTCAGTCAAAATCAAACAAGTGACTTTTTTCAACAGTTAAGAATTCCCAGCCTACATAAAGCAGGATTTACTGGTTTAGGGCCAATGATTTTCCGCGATCGCGGAAAACGGACGGAATTCGCAGAATCTGCTCCTCGAAACGGAAAACGGAATTTGAATCTGAAGAAAATAATTTCTGAAATTTTATTGATAAAAAAACATAATTTCGTTAAATTTATTGAGTACAAAACGAATTATTGATGATTGATTGAACAGACGAGCCATACAACAAATGAGCAGTGTTTATATCACGATTTTGGGGGGACAAAAACGTTCAAGATCAGAGCAATAAATGTTGCGAGATCATTACCGTACTACGCGTAGTCACGGGAGTGACAGTCCCGACGCATGCCGTAGCTGTCGATCAGCGCGCGTCAGCGCAACGGTGAAAATCATCACACTCACGGCACGCTCTCGCGGGTCTCTTTTGCTCCATCGACAGGTTTATATTTCTCTGTTCAATCAATCAACCATTCGTATAACATCTAACTTTGGCTCTATTGAAATGCACGTTGTGCTTAGGTCCAAAATCTACCGTGTGTTCTTATTCCTCCATGCGTAAACTATCCTACTTTGTTGCTAACGTTAGCTCAAAAACAAAATGGCGAACATGAATTTCGCTTCGGCCAGCGGATGTGTGTGACGTCATGGGATTGGCGTGTACGGCTATTGCATGTTTCTTGCGTGTGTGGCAGTGGCAGTGCAGTATACGACTTTACTGTGGTGAAGTTAAATACTATGTCTGTACATTGATCGGCCGTTGATAAAATAGAAATCTTTTGGGGGCAGTTTTCCCGCGCTTTAACCAAACGACTATTTCATTATAGTCTTGGAATTATTTACTGTGTACATGGTATATGTTTAAATGCCTTTTTATGTATTGAATAAATGTGAAACGGAATTTTTCAGCCTGAAATGGAATTCAGGATTTTTGAAAACGGAATTTGCACTTTTCTGAAACGGAAAATCATTGGCCCTACTGGTTGGACTGTTTAAGTAACTAGATTCAGCTACATGTATGCTTTGACTCCTGGGTGAGTGATAAAACAGCTGTGACCACAACTTGCCTGCTTTGTCTTTTGACCCATTTTGACTAGTCACAGTGCTTGCTTGACATATGATTGACTGCTGGTGACTAGCCTTTGTTAAAAATATAGCAGGGGAAGTGGAAAGAAATTTTGTCTGTCTGTGACAATTTAAACAGCAGAGGGTTCATCCTATTGTAACACCCCTCAGGTTTTCTTCAAGTACCCTGCTGAATGCAACAATATCCCCTGCTAAATGCAACAAACTGCAACAGTGGATTCCGTTGCATTATGCAGTGAACCCAGTATACCCAGGCCTTGGCACCAAGCAGTTACCCTGCTAAATGCAACCAAATGCAGCAGTGTATTTGTTGTATCGCCTTGGTACTACATGTATGAGCAGTTGGATTCTGTTGTATCGCCTCGGTGCTATGAGCAGTTAACCTTGCTGTATGCAACAAGATTCAACAAAACATGGGGACTTGAGTTGCTTGCTAAATGCAACAGTATGCAACAGCTTTTTTTACTAGTGTTGCTTTCCGTTGTATTTACATGTAGCAGGGTCAGGGCTAGGCTTGATGCCCTCGAAAGTCTCTATTTTACAAAGAATGTTACAACAACCAGACCTTAGTACAACCATCTTCCACCAGTGACTTATTGTAATGTAGCTTTGTACCACTGTATAATATTAAGTGTGTTTTGATGTTACATGTACATGTAAGTTTCACACATGTTTGTGTTTGGTTTTACAATCCACAGAACATTGTATTGAAGTTGGAAGATGCCTATAAGAAACACAAGCGTAATTACAGCATAGTGGTGAGTATAACGACAGCATGGATGTGCATCTAGAGTAAACCCTTTCAAACCCATAAGATCTTTGAATAAGCCGGGGGAATACTTATTTTGGGGTTTTTTTTGGGGGGGGGTTTGGTCTTTTTTATTGGGGGGGGGGGGATTTGAAGAAGTGGAATCACCAGTAATTTGTGAGAAGCTTGTCCAACGATTTTTTATTACCTTGCCACGCCTGTAGGAAGATGATGTACATTACTACAACGCCAAGAATGCGTCCAAAATGCCGCTGAACCTGACCTACCTGGATAACTTCAAGTCGGAAGTCAACACCAACTACAGCGCTGTGCAGATCCCAACGGATATTTGGGTTGGAGGTAACCTCATGTTAGGCCTTTCCACACATTCTACGACTATTTTGGTACAAAAGTTATACCCTAACCCGCTAGCCCCTTTTGGCTAGGAGCCATCCTCCATCCTTCAAACCTCCAAAATGGTTTGCTTATTCATCCTCAGTCCTCCAAAATCCTCCAAAACAGCCCAAAGGACTTTGGGGGATTCAGGAGGGTTAGGGTTAAAAAAAAACTACCAAAGAAAACATAAATCCATGATTTGTGTATTAACTAAGCTGATGAGGAGAGTGTTAATATTACATTGTAATCAAATGTGACCAAGACGTAAACGAAACATTTCGCCTTCCCCCATTCCCATCCTCCAACCAGATAACAAGATCTTGAACGGTATCGAGGCAACCAATTCTATTGATGAAGTCTTCCGTGAGAACTACCAGAAAGATCCTCAGCTCTTGTGGCAGTACTTCGGCAGCGCCGATGGGTTCTATCGCTCTTACCCAGGTAAATGGTTTCTTCTGGTTTCCATTATTTACCCGAAACAAAAGTAACGAATATTACACATTTTTTTGTAGCCATATGCAGCTGTATTTATGCGCATGAAAAGAGGCCGAAATTGGAAGAGACACGATTTGGTTAGCTGTGTAGTACAAGGTGAGTAAAAAAAAAAGGAAACTCAAATGGCAGGACCAATTAATTAATGAAGTTCTGCATGTACAGTGTAGCACTTTCAAAATCTAGGATATGAAAACCCAATTAATAAGCTTTCTTTAGTATAAGAATCATTCAAATCACTCATGGACTTTTCAAGTTACGGTCTTTTGAACACAAACACTGTTTTAAAGTTCTGTCCACGGATCACATAAAGGTAAGTGTTCTTTCAGCAAAACAAGAACAATTCACATAGGGATGTATAAAATAAGAAACCTTTGCGGGTAACACCATGTGGAAAGAAATCTCTTTTTGGAAGAAACGTTGAGTTCTACACTCAACCAACCAGTTCTTTTCCGAACCACACTTCTTCCAAGAAGAGATTTCTTTCCACATGGTGTTACCCGCAAATGTTTCGTATTTCATCCTATCCGCCATGCAAAGCTTAAAGAGTTATATGGGGATGTATGTGAATTGTTATCATTTTGCTGAATGAACACTTTATTTTTTTAGTGATCCGTGGACAGAAGTTTAAAACGGTGTTTGTGTTCAAGTTTCCATAACTTGAAAAGTGCATGAGTGATTTGAATGATTCTTGTACTAAAAGAAAGCTTTTTATTTAATTGGGCTTTCATGTCCTAGATTTTGAAAGTGCTACATGGAGAACTTCATTAAAAAACATTGTCCTGTTATTGGGTTTTGATTTTTTTTACTCACCCTGTATATTATATTTTGTATTGGACATCTACTTTGAGAAAAGAACACCGTAACTGTTTTGATAATGGGTACGCATTTTTTTTTCAATTTCAGATTT
The DNA here is from genome assembly GCA_029964075.1 of Patiria pectinifera. Taxonomy (NCBI): domain Eukaryota; kingdom Metazoa; phylum Echinodermata; class Asteroidea; order Valvatida; family Asterinidae; genus Patiria; species Patiria pectinifera. Next base: position 28,889,532 of record CM057149.1, on the reverse strand, counting down.
TTTAAACCTGTCATTTTAAGTTGCATAGAAAAACAAAAATTATTTTCAGGAATTGCGTGCTTTTCTGTGTTCTGAGCATTTTATTATTATTTTTTTGATTTGCCCTTGAAGACTTTTGTTAACGTTTCTTTCAGTTTCTTTATGTTAATGTTTCCTTATGTTTTCTCTCTGCAGGGAGGTTGGATAGGGTGTGCTATTCTGGTACATTGAGTATGACATTTTAGTCACATGGTACAAGTACCACATCACATGACGTTTGAATGCATATCTGAGGTGTCAACACCAAAACAATACAATGAAGTTGCCATGAAAATATGGCTTCTCCATGGTCTGCCCTGATTGGCCAATTGTACTTTCAATGAACCAGAACCAAGCCCCCTCTATTGTTCAGAAGATTAGAAATGATTGAAGTTAAAGATGTACTGTCTCTGCAGTTGACAGGTTTCCACACACACACAAAAAATGCTTTTTTATATTGGTATGTTTCCATCATAACAAAATGTATTCACTTGTGAATGAGACGTCTGGAGTAAAAAATACACGTAGGCTCAAGTTGAGTCATGAAAAATTATTGCTTCACGCCACAATTTGAATATATAATTATTTGAATTATTTGGGATCCGGCAATAAATCAGTACTTGCAGGGTAGACTGGTTATTGCCTCCCTATAAGAATTTATATTGTAGTGACCAGGAACCAGCCTATTCACTGAAAAGATCTTCATGTGTGCAAAAGCAAAGCGTTTTTCATAGACTTGTTGATGCCCAAAATTGTAAAAAGGTTTGTTTTTTTCATTAACCCTAAATCCCTGGGGTTTTTTTTCTGGGATTTAACCTGGATTCTGCAAAATCAGTGTGAAAATTGCATACAGCCTCAATCCTGAAAAATCCTCCGGCAATCACTGTCAATATGTTGAGGCTGAGTCAGTGACATCCTGAAGCAGTGCGGCGGATTTCAAGTACAATCTTTAGTACTAAATCTTTATACGGCTGAGTATAAACAACTCATGGTCCGGCCCAAGACCTTGACACAGTGCATCCTCCAAAATCACCCGCACATTTTTGCCATATAGCCCTAATCCTGCAAAATCCTCCATTTTGCAAAGAGGGTTTCGGAAGGTTAGGTTAGTGTAAACATACAAGCATGGCAAGTTGGAAGTTAATAAGGAGAATGAAACTTGTTGCAGAGCACGGACAGTACATCTTTAGTTTGACCTTTGAACTTTCCTCAACTTCCCCCCTTCCCACACAGCCAAAGAAGCCCTACGGACCCAGCCTACCGATTTTGACCCTCGCCTGAGAAGCTGGTAATCTTCTCTCATGAATAAACACGAACTAGAAACAGGCTTACCTTGCCTCGCTTGGTCATGATCATATTTCTTGCATCGATGATGACTATGTCATTGGTTATGCCACAGTTATCAGTAAGGCTCTTTGCAGTAGCTTCTGACTTAATATTAATCAGGCATGCAATTTGATCCGTTTGATTCGGATCCGTTGATTTCCTCCTTTTTTACTTCTCATGAATGCCATTACAAATTGGAAAGTACTGTACAAAGTCTTGTGTGGTTTGGAATTTCCTTGTTTTTTCTAAATTCCCAGTTGCATTGCATGCCTGATTAAAGCATGAGTGCGAACCTACAGGTATGAGATATTTTAACCGTCAAAAGTCAAGCGGAATCCCCCCCCCCCCTCGACTTTTTCCGCAATAGCGTTTAAAAAAAAAATTGCGACCCGAGCTGTTATGACTTTTTAGCCTCGAGCCTTGCGCATCTTTTGACACCCAAAATATAAAAATCGGACCAGGGGTTGTCGCGCAGCGAAAAATTTTCCGGCGCTACGCGCCGTGAAAATACATCGTGTACACAGACCAGAACTACCATTCGTACATACCGGTATGAATAACTAATTAGCCATTATTCCTAAACCCTTTTACCTATAGTCATGAAATTTCTCGGGTGTGTTCATGAAGAGTTGCTCTATGCATGTACCGAGTTTCAAAATTGTTCGTCACTCGATGGCCGAGATCTTACTGGGGGGGTGTGGGGGGGGGGAGGAAAACTCGTCCTTCTTGTTCACCAGCGCCACGTTCTCTGCCCATAGACTATCTGAGTATTCTATCACACTGAGTGGATCATTCTGTAACCCGACACAGAAGTCAGACCACAATGAACGCACACAGTTCTCTCTTCTGTTAATCAAGTTTCAAATACACAGCTATGTAAGTCTCAACTTTGTGCAACTCGTCCTTCTTGTTCACCAGCACCACTTTCTCTGCCCACGGACTATCTGAGGATTCTATCTCACTGAGTAGATCATTTTTTAACCCGACACAGCAGTCGGACCACAATGTAGGCACACAGTTCTCTACTCTGTAAATCAAGTTTTTAATACACAGTTGTATAAGTCTCAACTTTGTACAACTCGTCCTTCTTGTCCACCAGTGCCACTTTCTCTGTCCACGGAGTATCTGAGGATTCTATCACACTGAGTGGATCATTCTGTAACCCGACACAGTAGTCAGACCACAACGTACGCACACAATTCTCTCTTCTGTGAATCAAGTTTCACATACACAGCTATGTAAGTCTCAACTTTGTACAACTCGTCCTTCTTGTCCACCAGCGCCACGTTCTCTGCCCACAGACTATCTGAGTATTCTATCACACTGAGTGCATCATTCTGTAATCCGACACAGCAGTCTAAAAACTCCAAAAATGTGCGTGCACAGTTTTCTACTCTGTGAATCAAGTTTCTAATACACAGCTTTAAGTCTCGACTTTGTACCAGTACAACTCATCCTTCTGGTTCACTAGCACAACGTTCTCTGCCCACAGATTATCTGAGGATTCTTGACACTGAGGGGATCATTCTGTGACCTGACACAGAAGTCATACCACAATGTACGTACACAGTTTTCTACTCTGTGAATCAAGGTTCTAATACACAGCTATGCAAGTCTCAACTTTGTACAACTCGTCCTTCTTGTTCACCAGCGCCACGTTCTCTGCCCACAGACTATCTGAGGATTCTATCACACTGAGTAGATCATTCTGTAACCCGACACTGCAGTCATACCACAATGTACTCACACAGTTCTCTACTCTGTAAATCAAGTTTCTAATACACAGCTTTATAAGTCTCAACTTTGTACAACTCATCCTTCTTGTTCACCAGCGCCATGTTCTCTGCCCACGGACTATCTGAGGATTCTATTACACTGAGGGGATCATTCTGTGACCCGACACAGAAGTCATACCACAATGTACTCGCACAGTTCTCTACTCTGTAAATCAAGTTTCTAATACGCAGCATTATAAGTCTCAACTTTGTACAACTCGTCCTTGTTGTTCACCAGTACCAAGTTCCCTGCCCACGGACTGTCTGAGTATTCTATCGCACTGAGTGGATGAATCTGTAACCCGACACAGCAGTTCATAAACTCTCACAATATACGCACACAGTTCTTTTCTCTGTTAATCAAGTTTCTAATACACAGCTATACAAGTCTCGACTATGTACAACTTGTCGTTTTTGTTCACCAGCACCACTATCTCTGTCCACAGACTATCTGAGGATTTTATCACACTGAGTAGATCATTCTGTAACCCGACACAGCAGTTGGACCACAATGTAGGCACACAGTTCTCTACTCTGTGAATCAAACATCTAATACACAGCTATGTAAGTCTCAACTTTGTACAACTCATCCTCCTTGTTCATCAGTGCCACGTTCTCTGCCCATGGACTATCTGAGGATTCTATCACAGCTTTTGTCTCTAGGTCCCTGACCTGCTGCTTTTTCTCTCTCTGGTTACACTCGGGATGCTGTCTTGACCTATCTTTAATTGGCCTGGCATCCTCAGTGTCTTTGTGATGTTTAACTACATCAGTTCTACTAACAACATGGTTACCTCTCGAAAAGACATCTAGGTACTCATCCAAGCAATTCTTATTTTGGCCATGATGTTTGCCCTCTATGTTACCCTTGCATCACTTGAACAAGCTTTTCATGTGCACAGGTAACTCTTGCTCTCCCTGTCTAGGCTTGTCCGCGTTTTTCTCAATGGCTGTGAGACTTACTGTAGAAATCATTCCCACGGTGGTCCCTTTGCTAGCCACTCTTTTCTCTTTGACGGGGTTAAACACCCGCAGTGGAACAACCTGGCTCCCTGTCTCGACAAGGGTTCAGGCATGAACCCTCTCTGTGTCAAGTCTCCACCACCCTCCTTGGTTCGATGATGGCTGGCACAGACAACTCTTCGTGTTTTATAGCAATAGTTCCCGATACTCATGACCGGATGGAATTACAGTTGTCTCTGAACTATTACTCATTCCACAAAGGGCTTTCCGCAGGGCACTTGATTCGCTCACCATTCACGGTCCACTCTCGGGTTTGGAAGTCCAGATTCCCCTCTGTGGGCAAGAGCAAATCCATTCCCAAAATTCATTCATATCTCATCTATGTGAAAATTACTCACACTGGGTTTGTTGTCCGCCCGAAATGGACGTCCACTCGGGACACCCGTCCACCTGCCTGACCTGTAACTCTACACTCTCTAAAACTGGTCTCTAATCTTTAGTATCTGGTGATACACGTAAATGCTGATCAGTATACCGGTACATGTGTCTGTGGCACCCGTGTCAATTAAAAACCGACACTCACTTCACACAACACTGTCTACAAACAAGCCATAACAGGGACTAAGTAATCACCTTTCCCACCTCAGTTTTCTGCTGCTGCTCTTTTACTACTCCCTGGTAGCCACTACGGTGTCTCTTTGGGCCCCTTTCATAAGAAGTCTGCTCGCAGGCCCTACATGCAGCTGGCTCTTGTTTCCCTACGTTTCATGTTTTCTCTGGGGTTTCCCACACTCTTTTGCAAGATGACCTTTTTCTCCACACTTGAAATATTTCCAGTCATCCTGCCTTGCTTTTCTACTCTTACGGAATTTTCCAGAGTGACCTTCCCTCATTGCAATTGCTGCACTTCTCTTCACTCTTGCTTAATACCCGCTCTGGCACTCGCAGTGGGTTTCTCCCCTTTAGCACTCTTGTCCTGCATTTTCTTTGTTATCTCTGTTAACAGTCCTACTAGGCTTGTCGCCTCTGTCTCTATTCTGTGAAATCTCTTCTCTGTGAATTCGCTGCTCTAACCCCGAATCTACCTCTCTAGCCATTTTTGCCGGAGAGTGCCCTCTGTTGCTGTACCTTTTCAAACTTCTCAGTCTCTAATGCAGCTTAAATGGCTTTATGGTCACGTGATGCTTTCACAGTTAGCTCTTGTGTAGCCTGACCCAACTGTTGCATTCTCTCTCATTCTCAATTCTTACTCTGACGGCCTAAACTGAATCTTCTCTCTAGCAACTTGACTAGCTCACTATACGGCTGCCTTTGTCCTGCAGGAGCATTCCCCAACAATCTAAGGGCACTCCCTTGCAGACTCTCAGCCAAATAGCTGGCGTCCTGTTGCTCACTCCACTGGTGCACCACTCTGCATAATTCAAAGTGCTGGAAGTACTCATTCCATAATACATGTACCTTGCCACTATATCTATCGGGGAGTAATAAATGGGCGTCTTTTTGACGACTCCAAATTTCCCCCAAAATCTCTGATCACTCTTGGTTCTCTTTTGATCATCCAAGGGCCAACTGATGGACACTGTGTGCTCTCTGTTGAGCTCATTGCCTCTGTATTCGCTGAACTACATGTAGTACTTGGTAAAACTCAGCAGTTCACTATGTACTCTTGTTGAAAAATTCTTACCCACTCTATTTTGGTAATCTGCAGTGCCACCTGGGCTCGACGGAAACGACTGGAGCTCTTCTTCAGCACTGCACTCTTCTACCTTATCCGTTCAGGGATTCTGGTAACTTCTCCTTCAATGGGCTACTCTCCCCAAAGTTCACTCCCATTTCCCCCTTGGAGTGGGTCCAGGTGACTTTGAAATCACTGAGGGGACTCGCCTCCCCTGTGGAAATATAACCTGAACTCTCTGCGGGCAACCTGAACCTGATCTCTAAATCAATTCAGTACTCTTTATGCTGTCCCACAGTGGGCATGTTTGTACTCTCTTCCGGGGAAGGGCCCCCATACTTTTCTTTCATGGCTGCCTCTAATTTTCTAGCCATGAGGTCTCTGCCCCACTGCAAAAACCGAGCCTCTATTGTCAGCCTCTGCAGTTCAGTCTCGACTGCCTCTTTACTCAACTTTTCTCTCTAGTGGTCACACTTTCTTTTGCCCACCGAAAAATTCTACAACTTGTTTTCTATTTAAATCATTACCAGCACCAGTCATCCCACTTCTGACACCATTTGCGGCAACAATTTTCTTGAGTTAAATTCAAGTTCGGAGCCCCAGAAACACTGACACCATTTGTTGCCAAAGTTCCTGGATTTCCAAACCCAAATTGTACTTCAGACCCTAGAAACTATTCAAGCTACTTGCTCCCAGTCCTCAAAGTCCCTACGCTAAAAACACTGAAAGCAGATTGCGTGCTACCCCTTATTTCATCCTAAAGATCAACAAAGCAATTACCTAATCTTTAGACCTATCAGTCAAGGAAAGAGACTGGTTGCCAGTCGCTACCCCTATCTCATCACAATAGTTATAACTAGGATATACACATAGATTGCATGAACAGAACCAAACTGTATCATTTGTTAGCAAGCGTGCAGGCCATGTTATGGGAGTTCTTCCTTTCAGTCGCATTTGAACATGAATAGCCCTTGGCAGTTTTGCAGCCCAGCATAGTGTGGCTTTCCTGCAAATTGTGGAAGAAGTATATAGGTTTGCCGGATTCGGAAAACAACCATGGATATTCAGAATACGTCTAAAAACCACTGAATAACACACACAAAAGGCATAGTCAGAGCGAAGAGCCTTTCTGATAACGTGAGCTAATTTGGGGTGACATACCTGTCCCTTACCTCATAACATGCAAAACCTTGGTGTGGCTAATTGTCATTTGGAGGACGTCTCCAAAACTGTTAAATGCTAAGCTCGATTTCAATAACATAGCAGATAGAAGGTGAGGGGGTAGACTAACCATAACCATGCTACCGTGCATCACTGTGCAAACTTTCAAAGTTGCGGTTAAAGTTGCTGTGAAGCAAATAAAAGCTGAAATAAAAAAGAAAAGAAAATGTGCTCTTGTGCAGTGTTAACTGCCCTTTGTAGAAATCATAAAGCAAGTTTCATAATGCGGTTGGTTTCCCAACGTGTTCATAATTCTCAGTGCCAGATTTCCTGATGTATTAATGACATGTCTTGATATGTCTGTGACAGGTTTGGTTGACGTAACATGCACCAATTTACATGTGCCTGTATATCCTCTCCATGTCTGTACTTGACTAGGTTGGCACGCGCCGATACACCAAAAGCAGGTCTAACTGGTGTATAGCGCTTTTAACTAAGATCAAAGCGCTTTGCGTTATTATTACCCTTGATCATTCGGCCAATGAAACATTCCAAAGATAATCTCAGCTCCCTGGGGAGTACATGTATACAGCTCGATGTAGCCATTTCGGTGCAAGGCAGCTAGAATCAATCACAATAACCATCTCTGCCCTCATAGGTACCCATTTACTCCTTGGTAGGGAGAAGCAATGAGTGACAAAGTGCCTTGCCCAAGGACACACGCACCACAACCCCAGGGGGGAATCGAACCCACAGCCTGCGGAATTACCCGCAGACCATGAGTTCAATGCTCCAGACCATGAGGCCATGGCACTCCACAAATTGGCTCTCCAAATTTGTTGGTTGTCCAAAGAGGTTGTCCAATTCAATAATGTTTGATGGATTTGCGTACATGAACGTTACATGTACTTGCAAACCGAAATCAGTCATCGGAGAGACACTCTTCTTGCGTAAAAGTGTGGAGAGGTTCAACATGAAGGAACATGTCATTAAGTTTTTTTGCCTCATGAAAGCGCAACAGATCAAAGCAAAGAACAAACCTACAAAACAGTTCTACATGTAGTTGAATTATAGATTTAGCCTATCATGCCTGCTTCTCAACCATCTATGCTCTCTGTCTGTAGCGGCAAAGTGGATGACTACTGAGAAACCTGAACAAGACCAATATGATGTGCGGCGTAGGGGATGGTAAGTTGTCTCTGCAGCAAAGCAGCACAGGAGCTACATCTTTGGCTTTTTTTTAAATAGATTTTTCGATGTGTAAGCAACTTATTGTTTTTTTGGTTTTTACATTTTTTATTAAATAGATGATTTGAAGTGTGTTATACCAGCACAAAGAAATACAGTTGTATTGTTGTAGGCCGTTCGCTGACTGATGGCTGCTCAATCAACAAACTTCATGTAAAACATCGGTGAACATCACTAACTTTGCCACAATGGTGACTCAACCTCAGATTAACTATATTTTATTTCACACTTAGAAACTTAGAAACAATTTATTCACCGAGTCTCTTAACAAATGAAAAGGGATCTAGTTTAAGTTGCAAAGTAGGACCGTGCAATTTTTGGTTGCCGAACGTAGGGGAAGTGAGCGCGCCAGCGCAGCGGTCGTGTAATCACGCCAGCAGCTTAGCAGTAGAGTAAGCAGGGGCACGGTGAAAAATACTGTACTTCCAGGTTTTTGTTATGATTTTAAAAATAATCACGGGTCGACGGTTACTAGTCCGTTACGGGAATCTGGTACCCGGTCCCAACAAAAGCTGAAAATTCACACCCCTATTTGTGTTTTTTGATTCCTGAATTTTTATCAATTGTGAAGACTATAAAATCTGTCCGTCTTGATGTTATTTTGAGTTAAGTAATTGGATGACAGCATTCAGCGTGGCACTACACCCACAATGCAAGCATATGAACCTGTGTATTGTGTACCGTGTTTAGGAGGACGCTTGTGTGAATCACGTAATGTTGCACGTGTGTAGTTGTGTTCCTCAAGATCGTTTGTGTCAGTATGGTATGTACATGTACACATTTGTATGTTTTGGCTCTTTGTTTTGGAGCAGTGTTTCCCTTCCCGTTCCTCTGAAGGTGTTTTGAGAGGACTTGCAAGCAAATTAACACCGCTCAGATTAAGTAGAAAAGTTGGTTTGTAGGCCCCTATTTTTGCTAGAAAATAGTAATAATAATTTACATGTATACTTAAAGCGAAATCCATAAAATCTCAGTGCACTTTGCACTTTAAAAATACAGATGGTTTTATTGTCTAATAAATACTACAAAATCAGATGAACAGTTAAAATTAAAATTGTACTGGATACATACTTACATGTACCGTACCTTGCAACTTGTCACCGTTTTATTGGGGTTTTTTTTTTTGGGGGGGGGGAATTGTACATTGTATAAGTGTTGAGGAAACCTTGTGCACAAGATTTATACACATACAGTGTAACTTGTATTTCTGGCCTTTTTGAATGGGAATTATTGACCGTAACTCCCTAGGGTGATTTACTAGGAACCTTCCTCATCCCTGCAAATCCCAACACCATACGGTAAATTACTATACCTCATACATATTCATGATGGAGAGCTGAATCCTCACTGGTCCATTCACCATCACGTGCCAGATGCTATTTTTGCTGTTTACCAAGCGTGTGCACGTGTTTTCACGCACAGGGTAAATACCATGCGTAGTTCTACACTGTTGCACAGGTTACCCGTGCGACGGTCTATTACGCATGCGCTTTACGAAGCAATCATGGAACTGTCCCACGCGTGTAGTACGCACACGTGAACATTGCCTTCACTAGCTACGCATGAAAAGATGACAGTGTAGCGCCTCACATAATTGTTAATTAGCGTTTTCCTAAACTGGAGAATGTTGTGGACAATAAATATGTCTCCTCTAATAAAAAAAGTTTTCCACAACTAAGGAGCTACTATATTTGCAAACAAACTTAACTTTTTTGAGGTTGAGCTGGACTGCGAGTTTCTCTGAATATTTTATGCCCGGACGTTACGTACTGCAATTGCAATATTTGGCAACTGAATAGGTATGAGGTATAGTAACAAAAATATAATATGGTTTATTTCGGGTTTATTTCGATATTGGAAGTCGAGTTCCCTCGGCTTTGCCTCAGGAACTAGTTTGTTAACTTCCAATATTTCGGGAAGTGAATATCGACTGCCCACCCTCAAACCATGGTATATTTGTCTACTGTGCACACAAACAGTTGGACTCAGTTTATTTGTGGTATGCCTAATCCCACGTAAAGCACAACCAGCTTACTAGTGCAGTACTCATCCTAACAGATTCCAACAAACCCTGGTGTTGGTGTTGGCTGGTTGGGGATCGTTAGGGTTAATGAACCAATTTCACTGTACCGGTACTACATACAGTGCTATACAGTTGTGGGGCAGTTTTGGGCGCTACAGGGGTAATGGGCATGGTGGTTTGGGGTGGTAATAGGTAGCCTAAATCTGATTCTGAAGAATCCTGCTACATTTACCTCAGTACACGTAGTTCATGGGAAAACAGCCTGGATGGTTATCATTGATATCTTCTATTAAGATTTGATGATTACGATCGTCAGATTCTCAATTTTCTTTTTCAAAACCACGTTATGTAAAACTATTGAAGTTTAGGCGCATTCTGGATATTTACAAAATGTTGTTTTGAGACATCAATTGAAAAGGTTTATCTGTTTTATAGAGTGGTATCTCCCAGCTTTTAGACACCTTTGAATTTGGAGAACCTGTTTTGCTTGTCGTTAGTACGTGTGTGTACGTTTCGTAAGTGAGTAATCCAGCATTTAACGTATGCACTGCAACTTTGATCATGTTTGTTCTTTTGCGTAACAGTAGTTTGCATTGCTGTCTTGTTTAGAATAGCTTAGTTGAATGCATTCATATTTTTTTTTGGTAACATCCTCTGTTTCTGTATTATGTTGGTTTATTGTGGTTGTCTTCATGTACATGTATGCTTCGTTTTGTTATTAATGAATCACTTTTTGTTTGTTTTGACATTGTTTTATGAAAATACTTACATTCTTACTTATCTGATTTCCAATGAGAATACTCACGATCTCATTTTCACAAAATTAAAATGGACGTTTCGGACTTCTAACCAACAGCTAACAATCACTAACAGAACGTAAAACTTAAATGACTTTGGTCTAGTTGTTTTCATTCATGAAGTTTTGGTTCAGAATTGGAAATTAACTTCACACCAAAACCAGCCAGTATATTTTTTCTGGCTTCTTTTTCGGTCATTTTGAAATTTCTTTTCAAACACTGGCAAATTCATTTTCCGCTCAAATCTATGCGCAGACTTCACCCATGTTTGTCTCCCACATGGAAATATACATGTACATGATATTTTAGAGACTTTTTGATAATCGCAACACTCCGGGTTCTTGAATCCCACAGGTACATCCAGGCTGCGAGCTCACCAAAGAACGTCATGATCCTTGTAGACACGTGAGTTTCAGCCATTTCGCATCTTGTCTACGAATCTATATTATTTCTTGTACACTCTTGAGTATGGAAGGTGCCAGATTTTTGTTAAAAATAAATGCAGTGCTCATCATAACGCCTCCCCCCCCCCCCCCCCCGCCCCAAACAAAAATGTGACCTACATGTACTGAGGCAAAATGAGGAATGTCCCCCAAAACCTTGTTTTGAGTAATTGACGCCTGAAGTCGGATATACTAGAAAAATCATGTAAAAATCGATATTGATTGTTTTGTATTTTTGAGTAACCAAGGTATCCAAGATTCACACTATGCATTTTCGTTGGGGAAAAAATATCAATAACAGTGGAAAAACTGAAGAACGTTTTTCACTGCCGTTGGCGGCGCAAGGTGTTTTTTTTTTTTTCAAAGCCGTTTTTCTCGAAATGAGGGTAGCGAAACTTGGCAGGACACTGTTGACGTTCCCTGCGTCATATCTTTGGAATAAATTAGGCTACAGAAATAAATTTGATATCATTGGAAAGCCAATGAATTGCGCTTTAACATGATGTACACAACGTGAAAAGTCAAAGGTGGGTGTTATTCCTCATTATGCTATGGCAGGTCACAAATTTGGTTGCCTTTTCCTGTTTCCTTGCCTTTTTGTCCACTTTTAAAAATAGGATTCTGCATCACAGCACATTGAGTAAAAATAATAAAAGCTGTCTCCATTTTGTTATCTTCGTTTCATTTTTTTTGTAAAATATTTGCCAGTTTTGCTCGAGTTAGTTTCAAGATGGCTGCCCAGTGCTTACTATAAAGGCAAATTATCTCTGCAAGCACACATCTGATTTAAGTCATTAATTTTAATCATTAAAGAAATGGTCTGTACAACTGTTTCATTTTTTTGTTTTGTGTAACCAGGATAAGCCAACATACTTTTGGTGTCAAACCTCTAAAATTGCCCTCTTCAGCAACTATTTCAAATGTTGCATGGCATTCATGTCTTACATGTAGGGAGACCACTGAATGGACATAATAGCCCACAGCTGTTTATTGTTACATTATTGAGACCTCTGATGGCCATTTACAAAAATATGCTTGTTAGATTTCTTGAACTATTTCATGTTTTATATCACAGGAGTGGCAGTACCTTTGGCATGACCCTGGAGATCACCAAGGTGTCAGTCTATAAGGCCCTGGATACTCTTGGCAATGACGACTTTGTCAACGTGGCCTGGGTGAGTACAAATATTTTTTCGCCCGTACCCCCGCCCTGCAAACAGGGCACTGGGAAGGGCTTGAGGTGTATGAAGTGCGTTCAGCCGTGACGTCTATTGTCATGCATGTTTTCCACAAGCGCCACACATCGGCAAGTCGAGGAAGGCCATAGTGTGGTCCTGTGCGGTGCTGTGTGGCGCAGTGAATAACATTTAAATAGACACTGGGCCTTACTATATGTGCAAGTAAGACAACCCTGGCAATAATGATACTAATAATAATTTATACATTGTTGTGTCTTACACTTAAAACAACCTCAAAACGCTGTGAAGATGACTGTCATCAACACTTGACATTGCATACATGTCAAATGTGCAAAAAGTAGTTCTTTAAGTGTGAATGACAACAAACGTTAAATCAAGTTCTCTGTCCAATTTTAAATTGACATTGAAATCATGATTGAATGGGCGATCCTTTTAATCTTTGTTTTTGTTTACAACCCCGCAGTTCAACTCCACCGCAGAACTGGTCAGTTGCTTCGACACCTTCGTTCAGGCCAACCTACGCAACAAAAATGTAAGTAACATGGCAGTTTTAATTGTAAAAGATTTTTTTTCCAAAATAAAAATTGTTTATTTTTTGGTTGTCTGAGCGTCTGATATTTAGTCTTTAATGACTTGGGAAAGTAATAAAAGCATCATCATCAAAAAAACAAAGAAAAATTCAGTTCACCATGAGGGGTTAATGTGCAATTTGAATAGGTTTGCATGTTATAATTGTTCATGGGAACCTGCCTCAATTCATATCCGGGACGAGTTCCTGACAAGTTGTGGACATTGTATCGGGTATAAGTTGCAGGTTTCTGAACAACTTCCTCGCAATCTTCCTGCAATGAAGTTATCAGTATCGATGAGTCAAGCAGTTGCTAATGAAAATTTCACCAAGACATGTCCAGGACAAATGCAGAGCTTCTTCTGGACAAAGTGACTGATTCTACCTAACACTTGTCCGGAACTCGTCCCGGATATGTATTGAGGCGGGCCCTAACATGTATAAGCCGCAGGCATTACACCAACCTTTCTTGGACGTGTCCCTGCCAAACATGATTATGTGTTAAAGAAATATGGTTGATACAAAATTAAGGTTATACACGTACATCATTTACATCTTTGCAGCTGTTGAAGGACAAAGTGAAAGAGCTCACGTCGTCGGGGATTGCGTTGTTCGACAAAGGCCTAAAGAAGGCATTTGACGCATTCAAAGAGGTGGGTTCTGTTGTGTTTTTGTTAAAATATTCCTAACCCTTTAAGGGTTCCTCAAGACTACCCTGCTAAATCCGTCAGCGTCCAACGGTTCTGCTCAAATCCAACAGAATCCAACTGAGCCTAATTTTTAGTCATTTGCTGGATCCAACAGAGTCCAACTTGACGTTATTTTATCAGTACCCAACAGAATTCAACACTGAATATGTACATGTACATTTATACAAGGGGTTTACTGCTCAATCCAACAGGCTCCAACAGGTTAATGGTATAGTTGGATCCTGTTGGATTCAGCAGGGTTAGGGATGATTCACATTTAGGAATCGCACATATTCACCAAACTGTGTACTCAGGACAGTACATCAGTATTATTCCCTCTGGTCATTGATCTCTTGAAAACATTCAAAGATCATCCTACCTCAAGGGGGGAACAGCTTGTTGCTGCCATTTTGGCACCAAGCAACTGAAATCAGTCACAGATATTACGGATGTGACTCTGCGTTTAATATTGTAAACATTTAGCAAATGTTTTAAGAACCGTTTATTTGTTTAGTCATTTACAAATGCTGATGCATGCCCGTTATGTCTGCAGACTGGTGTGATTGACATGATAAATCCACAACGGCAGTCGTTGATAGAAGGAAATAGAATTAACTACGTGGGCCCCAAATGTAATCGAGCATTGAAGTGCTTCATAAGTTTTGTAAATTATATAGGTTTGAAAACATCATCAGTTAATTGTGCAATGTAGGTTTAACTCAAAGGAAGACTGCATGAACAGTGAACATAGTCTTACATGCTTAAGTCTTACATAAGACATGGTCTGTATTTAATGCGGGGTATATCACTCCCTGCTTTGATTGGCCACAGTTTGAGGATATAGAGGCTGCTGGACGTGATCAGCAGAATCAAGGAGCCTTGTGTCACAATGTCATCCTCATCTTCACCGACGGAGGAGAGGCAGATGAACGTGCCACCTTCGAGGAGTATAATGTCCCAGTTAAAGTAAGATTTGTGTATATATGACTTGAAGCTTTGCATGGCGGATGAGATAAAGTAGAAAGATTGCGGTTAGCACCATGTGGAAAGTAATCTCTTCTTGGAAGAAGTGTGGTTCTGAAAAGAACCGGTTGGTTGAGTGTAGAACTCACTCACCCTCCTGAGTACAGACAGTGCACACTGTCCGAAACGTTCGAGTTCTACACTCTACCTACCGGTTCTTTTCAGAACCACACTTCTTCCAAGAAGAGATATCTTTCCACATGGTGTTACCTGTAATCTTTCTTCTTTAAGAGTTTTGTATCTAAAACCCTTGATGCTGCAGAGGGTAGTTTCAGGGTCAACTCAGGTTGAACAGGGATGTGATTTCTCTGTTTTTCTCCGGAAATCCGTTTTTTTGGGCCTCAAAAGAACACCAACGTGAATTGTGTGAATCCGTTGAGAAAAAAGGGTGCTAATTAATTATTCATAATGAGTTTTGCTTGCCGAAATATCCAAATAAACTTCGTTGATCGCTATGTATGCCGCACGCCCATATTGAACACCTAATGTGAGAACGAAGTTGAAGACCATGCGTTGCCATCAGTGCGATTATGTGATTTTGCGCTCGGGGCCGAGGTTGTGGTTATGTAGGTCTAGTTCCTGTGTCAGTACTTGAGATGCACGTGTTGCGCTGGTCAGGTGTGCAGACGAGTGCAGTATGGTACACTGGTACCCTTCGCGTGCTAACAGAATTGATGCTATGATGAAGGATCGGAACCAGTGACTACTGCAAGTACTCACAGGTTCGTTTTCCGTGCGTAATCGGCCGAAGTTGGATCGTGAAAATAGTAAAAATACCAAACAACCATCGATGGAAAAAGAGGATTTCTGCAAATCAATTCACAGAACGTGATCTTCATTTTCTGTGTATGTATTTTCCATTGAAATGACGAGATTGCAAAACTCGAACCTGTGGAGAAACATCGTAGCGTGTTTCTGCAGTCCTGCAGAATTTTCGGCCACATGGGATGGGCCGTACACAGTGCAGCAATGCACACCGATACTGCGCCGGGCCGGCCGTGTGTACGGCGCGATGTACGGCCGGCCAGACTGAATGTTTGCGGCGCGTGATGTACGTTAAGCATAATTGTGGAGTGACCCACCTCAAATATATTTTTAATTAGGTGAGGCAAGTTTTAATCACTTATGATGGCTAGTCTTGATAATTTTTGTGGCGCAAATGAGAATAATCCAGGCACAAAATACATGAAATATAAACGATTCCTTGCTTTACTACAGATATAGAAATGGTGAAATAATTTTTTTCCAACAATACTACCGACGCTATTTTGAAAGGCATGTTATCGGAAGCAGAAGTGATTTAAGTTTACAATTTTGATTTTTTTTTTTACAAAAATATTACAAGATCTCCTCTGAAATGCTCTAAAATGCACCAGAAAGCTTCTAAAGTTCAAATTTTTTCGGGGCCCTTAAGCGGGCCCCGAACCCACACAGTGGCTTCGCAGGTTGTTGTATCACAACAAAAATTCCCCCACAGGTTTGAAAAAGTCCTGGGGAGAACAGCATGGTTCTCAACTTTGAGTACAGAAAAAACTTTATTAGAACAAGAGTAAATTTTAACAAATAGAGGAAAATTCTTCATAAAATTAAAACAAATTCTGCTTCAGAATTTCAGTGGAAAGTGCCCAGTAATTGCCTCAGATTGCACCACAGAGCATCTAAAATCAAAAATTTTCCGGGGCCCTTAAGCAGGCCCCGGACCCCACGCCGTAATGGCTTCGCGCTTTGCGCTCGCCGAAGTTTGCACTTCATGCATAAAATGTTCAGGTTTTTTGTCACAGACCAATCACATCCCTGGGTTGTAGGAGGTAGTTTCAGGGAAGCACAGGAGGGCGCTGCAGGGGCAGAGCTGGTTCCTGATCCCTCTATTGTCTTTTGTACTTTGAATGGAGGGACAGGTAGGGGCGCAACGAATCCCAAATACGTTAGGAGGTTTTTCTCCTAATGTTTGCAAATTATATGCAGGACTAGCTCGGTCTGATTCCTGGCCCTGAATTCAAAATCACAATGATTTTGTTATAGCGGAACCAGCCTATTGCAAAATGGCAACAAGGCTACCACTGAGGTGCGCTTTGTGTGGTGAGGAGCTACGATTTTTCCTGAATTCAAAAGTGTCTCTGGCAACTATCAATTTACATGTTTTAATTACAACAAATTCCCAAAAAGCAAATGTTCTGGGTAATGTATCCTTTAAATGAATGGGTTTTTGTTTCTTCCTTTTTCGCAATCATTGCAGATCCGTGTGTTTGTATTCAAAGTGGGAACGGACTCCATGGTACCTGCAGACGGTGTTAGGGAAATGGCCTGCATGAACCAAGGTACTTATAGAAATGTGTGGGTGTAAATGCGTCGTTCTATGGGGCTCTGTCACTGACCCACGGCCTACTCCTGGGTTCTGGAAAGTACTCGTCATCATAGTATTAGGCAAAGATCGCTGTGTGCAGTAGGTATTAGGCAAGCCTGCAAAGCTGTGAAGAATGGCCTTTGAGAAAAATGCGGAGCCATGACAATCTTAGACGGCACAGTGATTGTACGATTCGATAAAGAATTTGCAGTTCACTTTACGTGAAAATAAGCTGCTCTGTCTAGTTAATAATGCACGACGTTGTTGCTTAACCAGATGCTTGCCTATTGCAATGGTGGCCAGTAACTAGGTAACTGGATGGTCATGTGGTTCTTAGACGTCATACGATTGGACCCTAATATTTGCAATGGTACCCACCTACCTATTCAAGAGCACTGGGGACTCTTCAACACTTAATTACCCACATTGCTTTGGATTGGCATGGGTGGCTTGTGCGTAAACGCTTGCCTCTCACCAAGGTGACCACGGTTCGAATCCTGGCCGCGGATCACATGTGAGTAGAGTTGTGCGTTGGTCCTCTCCTGTGCCACGAGGGTTTTTCTTCGGGCCCTCCGGTTTTCCTCCCTCCGGAAAAATCAAACACTTTTGATCTCAGGATGTGCCCCGTGGTCATATATGGGTCGATGTGGCCGGCAGCCATAGGTGCCTTTACGTGCCAGCGGCCCGACTGCGTTGTAGCCGCGTCCTTTGCAATTCAGCATCCCAGCTGCCAGTAAGGATGATTAGCCTCCCAAATTATTATTATTATTATTATTTCAAGCAATTTTAAGATGTATGCATCAGGCATCCCTTTTTTGTTCTTTGTTTCTCTCTTTTTCGACCGACCCTATTTTATGCTCCCGACCCAACATGCCCAAGGAAAAAAAAAAGTTCTTTATTGCAGCCAACCCTGTCTGCAAGCACAATTAACAAAAAAATGAAATAATGAAAAAAAACTTAATATCAAATTCAGGCAGTCGGGCACTGTGTTATTTGAAAAGCTGTGGAAAATCAAAAGGGCAAAGTGTCCAAAAATTCGCGCAGACTTTGTCCCATACGTAACAAAAGTTTAACCATGTAAGATAGTCTTGGATTTCAGTGTTTTTTTTTAATGCTACTGTTGGGTATATGCAAGTGAAATACCCTCAAGAAATTTTATGTTAGTCTTTGCGATGATCATGTAATTGAAGAAAACATGGCATTACGTACTGGACGAAAAAGGGGACCTTTTCTTGGACTAGACATGCTAGACAACAAATCAAAGGTTAATTCATCGTTTAGAGTTTTTGTTAGTTTCTAAATTTTCGGACTTGGTTAAGTGTTTAAATTGGAGTTTCTTCTAACTCGGTTTTTTTACAGGATATTTCAGCAATATTCAGTCCTTCGGAGCTGTGAGGCTTACAACCTTGGTATGTTGTTGTTGTTGTTGTTGTTATTTTTGTAATCCGTGGAAGGTTGAGATACATTTCAGCAGTTCTTTGTAAAAGTTATTACAATCTAATAAATTTGAGATACGCTCTCGGGTGGGAATTAAAAGGAAAACACATTTTGGGTCGAAAAAACATGTACACACACAAGGTAAACTATATACACTGGGATTTACTTAAAAGACAGTGGATGATTAAAACTCATTTTAAAAAATACGATTAGTTTGGTGAACAACTGAGGACAAGTGACTCGTGATTCGGACTCGGACTCCAGGCTTGTGACTCGAGACTCAAACTTGAGGCTTGTGACTCGTGACTCGTGATTCGGACTTGGACTCGGACTCGACTTTGGTGACTGGACGACTACAACACAATCATTTGTTTAAATAACCTTCACATTTACTGCGTTCTTCCTTGAATTTGCAAAATACACATTTCTGTTTTGCAAATAGTGCCCACTACCTTTAATTCTTGTTGAGCATCAGTTGGCCTCTTGATCGGTAATAATGGGTGAACTGTCTTGAGTATCTATGAACATGATGAATTTGAGTTTTCTTGGGATTCCCTGTCAGGATTATGTGCCAGTCCTGAGTCGTCCTATGGTGCTGAGTGGAAAGAAGCACTTTCAGTGGTCTGACATCTACCTGGATGTGCTGGTAGGTAACCCTTTCTTTTGATAATTCAGGCCCAATACACCATACATGTAGAAGTTAATCACCGTCGATATCAGAATTTGCAATTTGGAAATCCAACGTCAAGATATTCGATACATCGATTATCCCCATGTAAAAGTTAAAGACCATAAGGATGACACTTGATTAAAAAAAAATGTTTGAGTCCCAATTTTCCAAGGCTTTCTTTATGGCATATCGTCGCGTCAGTGCAACAAGGTCATAACTCCATTCTGCAACAAAGTCATATCTCGCATGAAACGCTCCGTGCAACAAGGTCGTATCTCGACGCCCATTGACTTTGCGTGTACATCTGGGTTATTTTAAGTGAGATACGACCTTTTGACATTCTGAAACTCGCCTTTAACAGTGGGTGTGGCTTAATGGTACATTACAATAGTCTCTTTACTTTTAGAGAGTAATTCTAGCTACAGGGTGTCCCCCAAAAAATCCTTTAATTTCTCAGAAACTACTTAACATGAGTATTTCATCTTGATGAGCATGTTAATCATACTCTTGTGTATAATCAGTGAAAATGCCATGGAAATCTGTTCATGCAAACCAGAGATCTAACAGATTGTGAAAGGCTATGGGTTTTCTCATCCATTCCAACACAGTTAGTGATATCAGTGCATCAGATTGTCATGGGCCTTTTCACTCTGATGTAAATTAACTTCAACTGGGTAAATCCCATCCCATTGCAATGGGTGAAAAACCTATAGCCTTTTGTAATCTGTTAGATCTCTGGTTTGCATGAGCAGATTTCCATGGCATTTTAAGTATAATTAAAATGCCCCACCAAGATGAAATACGCATGTTAAGTAGTTTCTTGAGAAATTAAAGGATGTGTCTCCTTGCACAAATCTTTTTGGGGACGCCCTTCTGTAGTGAGGGTTTGCTGTAACACCATGTGGAAGAATCTCTTCTGAGAAGATGTGTGGTTCTGAAAAGAACCGGTTAGTTGTGAACTAGATCCTCTGATCGTTGTTGGGAGAAAACCGGATGGAATATAGAAGAGATTTTCACCGCAAACCCTCACTAATTTATACACCACCGTCATGCAAAGTTTCAAATTTTATCTATGATTTTAAAATTGTGTCAATCGCCCATCTTTTTAATTATTTTCACTTTCTGTGCAGGGCTTGGGTATGATGACAACGCTGACCAGACCTGTGTATAACACCACTGGAGAAAATGTAAGAAACCACATGAAAAAAAGAACGTTCATGAACCCAAATACAGTTGAACATCGCTATAATGTGTAGATTTATAACGAACACTGTACACCGACTTTCTGACTACAGTGAACATTTCCTTTGGTTCCCAAATTTTTATGTTTTAACTGTAATGACAACTGATGTCCCAAAAATCGTTAAATTTCTGACCACAATACTGAGCAATATTTTATGTGGACCCAATTGTGTTTGTTACTAAGAAGTTCTACTGTATGCAGTACATTCCAGAGCGTTGATTCATTGTACATTTTTCATTGGTTTTCAATTTTGTTTTTGCAAGATTTTGTTTTTCGTTTTAACATGTCTCCACGAATTCGTGCTTTTCCAACTTTGCTATTTCATCTCTTTACCATTTTTCAAATCGCTTTTGTTCTCTCAAGTGGATTTTTTTTAAAAAGTTTTGTTGGAGTGAACACTGTGTAGAACCACTTTGCCTTTTCATGAAATTCATTTAGGCATGACAGACATCCACTTTTGGCAAACTTTGCCTGCAATAACATTTCATTACTGAAAATGAAGGAACTTCTATGCTTTACATGGATTCATTTCATCCCCAAAATTTAATGTGAAAGTTTTGTAGAGCAATTTCTGATACAGCAAGAGGGCAGTTTATCATTTTTTTCAACACTGTGTAAAACCGCTTTGCCTTTCACTAAATTCATTAAGGCGTGACATATATCCACCTTGGCAAACTTTGCCTGCAATAACATTTCATCACTGAAAATGAAGGAACTTCTATGCTATACATGGATTCATTTCATCCCCAAATTCCATTTCCAAATTTAAATCTTTATACTCATTTTACTGTTTGCATTGAAACGTTTCAGTTGTTTTTGATGTGTCGTTTTCATAATCATAATTTTTTACTTTTTGCATGTGGATTTACTTCTTGAAGAATGTTAATTCGACCAAGCAGGTACTGCGACGTTGTGAACAACACAACATTTTTTCTTTGGTTTCCAACTAAGTGACTGCATGAAAAGCATGTGTGAATGATGTTATTGAATGAGATTTTTTTTTCAAACAACTTACATACATGCAACTATACGTGTTGTCCTTTATTAGGCCTAACTCCCTAGGCATGTTACCTAGCATGCAACCTCAAACCTTCGTAATCCTCCATGTAAAACTTGCATACAGCCTCAATACTGCAAAATCCTCCAATTATTTATTGAACGTGGTCCTTGGAGGGGTGACCACTGCCTCAATCCTGCAAAATCCTCCAGCGATCACTGTCACTGCGTTGAGGCAGAGCCAGTGACATCCTGGAGCAGTGCGGAGGATTTTAAGGTTAATCTAGGCCTAAATTTATGCATGGTTGAGCATAAACAACACAAGGTCCAGCCCAAGACCTTGACACAGTCCATCTTCCAAAATTGGCCAAACACTTTTTGCCATATAGCCTCAATCCTGCCAAATCCTCCATTTTGCAAAGAGTATTTGGGAGGATTGGGGAAGGTTAGGGTTAAGTAATTGTACTCCGGAACAAAGACGGAAATTCACTTTGGGGCCTAACCCCTTGTCCAGTCCAGTGTTATCCAATAGGCACAGAAGGCACTGTGCCCAGGGCATACAAAAAGTTCAGAGGCCTGTGAAAAATTTGAGGGCGTATGAAAATACCACAGTGTGGCAACAGGCTTTTGGAGCTTCCATGTTTGGCCTGGCTTGCTTAGTAAAGCTTAGTATCAACATGAAACTGGTGCTGGTACCTAGTGCTGAATAGGGCCTACGGAACACTTAATCCAGCCCTGCTCTTGTATCCATCAATATTATGTTTAATTATGGCATGTTCGTACGGCACTTGTTTCCGAATTTGTAAAATCCTTTTTTTTCCCACGGTTTTGCTGTCTAGTAATTGAAGAGGGGACCTTTTAAAGTTTTCCTGCTGTTGGCATGTACATTACTTGCAGTTGTGTAAATGTATGACTTGCCAATTTGATTTTTTGTTTGTTTTCATTTTCTAAAGTTAAAAGTTTAGTTCAGTTTGCCTGCGAACAGTCCCAGAAGAAGAAGTGTAAATTTTGATATGCTCCAATGCATGATTTAGTCATTTTGTTACATATACCCTGTACTCACAGGCAAAATTAAAATTTCTTTTTTTTTTGGCCCTTTTTCTGGTAACACTTCACTATTGTCTTGCAAAGTGTGCCTGATTTTGAACAAATAAAGATGTTTTTTATGACCACTGTGTACGGTACATGTAACTGCTGGAATATAATGCTGCGCTGTATTCAGTCAATCAACTGATCTGTTCTGAATAATTTTACCTACCGGTACATGTAATTGATTGTTTGCTGGAGAATTGGTTGAATCTGGTTTGCCTTGACTCTAACTCCGTAGGTCCTGTTTGCTAGGAACCATCCTCAATCCTCCATCATCTTCCACAAGTTTGCGCTCATGTTCAAATAAAACGTCTCAATCCTTCAAAATCTTCAGACTGCCCTGCGCAATGGAAGGATGCTGAAAATTTAAGCAGACAACAGCAGAAGAGAACAAAAATAAAGGATGATTTTCTGCAGAGCTACATGCACATGTACATACAGTCGTGTTTTACTATACTCTCGAGGACAATGCTTTGTGTTTACCTTTGCCCCAGTAATATAACACTCTCCCATAGACTAAGCAAATTTACTACAGAGGACTATTTCCAACAAAAGGCCTAACTCCCGAGGACTGAAAGGATCTGTTGTTCTCCCTTTGTGTGTCGGTCCTCGGGGGTTATGTAGAACATTTAGATGTCTCACAGTATCACGCTTGTGAAAATCTAGTGAAGTTCACGTAGTTGAGCCTGTTCCCTGACTGATGCTCCCCCACACTGTGTATCACCATATGTGTTTCTGAGTTTCCCTGTCTGATCCTCACCTATATACCTTACTCACGAGGAAGTCGTATTTGATCCTGTTCCCTGAATCTATTTTATAAATTGAAAACTGTTGAATGGGATGGTGCCAAACTATGTTATGATTGGAGTGTGTTCCAAGACACCTTTTTTTTTTAATGTGGCTTAAACCATTAGGGCATGTTTAATCAGAAATGGTTAATTAGTCATCATAAGAACTGGTATTAATTTGTAACGAACTTTTATTTTATTTCTTTCAATTTTTTTCGCAAGTTCAAAAAAGAAATGTTCACCTCGCTTTCAATTTAATATAGTTGACTTGTGAATAAAGTCTGTTTCACACAGTGCTGTCAGTACATGTGACCTTTCTCGCCCAACACGTGTGTCCAATCTCGTCAAATCCCCATGAAAGCTTGGTCTTGGCCTATTGCATTAATGTGAAGAGCTTGTTAGGGTAGTCAGTAACGATCTGTTTATTAAAATGCACTTAGATAAACGGTAGTTAGAGCCAAATACACATACCATTCCTGTTATCTTCCCGTTATTCTACTGTTCCTTTTACGTCTCTCGCAGTACGTGTATGAGAATAATAATTATGCTGAGCATTGATAATGAGCACATGCCCTTTTCAGACATTTTCCATCAATGAGAGGTTTTGTTTTTTTGCAACACTTGGGCTTGACCACATTGTAGCTGCGCCCTTGGCAATTCAGCTTCTGCTACGAGTAAAGGACGAATTAGCCCTCCCTTATTTATAAATAAAACTTGAGCAGTGTTAAGGATTGTAAAAGATTGTAATACAACAAAAAATGGCACATCTTTGTAGATGGATTTTTTCCTGTGTTTTTAAGGAATTTCGAAACCGTATCGATAAATTTTGGATTTGACTTTTGATTTCTGGTTCTTTTGACCATTTCACCAGAATCAGCAAATGTTGGCTGTGGTCGGTACGGACATCACTACCAAGAACATGGAGGACACTGTCCCCCAGAGAAAGGTAACGTACACGTACCCTCCTCTCTCACTCAGACTATCACTACGTCTGTCACCCTATGTGTCCCTGTCATTCCATTCTTCTATTGTCGTTGTTTTGCCTATAATACCTCCGTCAGTTTTGGTTTTAAGAATTTCTGCCTCTGACTACATGTACATGTATGTCCTCTGTCGGTGGCACTATCACTGTGTATGCATGTATCTCTCAGTCTATGACTGTATCTGTATCACGGCTTGACCGTGTTTGTCTCTATCTCTGACATCCTTTCAAGTTGCTCACCCTTTGTCGTGTTGTATTTTCCCATCTATTACCGCGTTGATAACATTATTAGGGATTGTCAGTCTGTCGGATATTTTGTACCTTATATTGTTAGTCCTTATCATTATTATTTTTTTTTTTTTCAGTTTGACATATTTATTTTCATCTTTCTGTCTGTGATCCTGTTTTTATATTCGTTGTTTTTGCAACCTGTTCCACACAACCATATCTGATAACAAATGCAACATTTTTTGGGGTAAAAGATTGTATGGGTTGATGAGACAAAACTTTATGGGTCCCTTCCTTCCACTTCGGAAGATGTTGAGAATTGGGACGTGTTTGTTAAAAAGAATTTCTTTGTACATGTGCTTTACTTGTGTGTGTTGTTTGGTTGAAAAAAGTGTAGGACAGTTCACATTTATTTTTTTCTGCAGGCTGGTACAGTCATTGACCGTAATACGCATACATGAATGAATAAATACATGTATTGTTAAACGAGGTGATGCAACTTTTTATGTATACTTGAGACTCCACGGCAGATAGCGTGTCTTCACTGTGGCACACTACACTACTCCGGTGGTCCAAATGCTGTAGGTTGCAGGTTCGAATCCCCAAAATATCCAATAAAATAAAATTCACCTTTTCCTTCTCATTCATGGCTCTGGAGGATTTCTTTTTTTAAAGGGAAGTTAAGTCCGAGAACCATGCGCATTATGGTCATTGACTATACTTGGTTGCAGAAAAAAATAATTGCCGCCAGTTCATACTATATTCAAAATGCAGTTGTGATGCAATTTTGACATTATAATTTTTATCATTAGGGTTGCTTTTGCAGCAAGTATGAACTGGTCTTAATGTTAATTGTTTTGGTATGTTTTGTGTAGTTTCCTGCACATGTAGTGTCCAAGAAGAAGTCAAGCCAAGTCTTGTGTCCCCCTCCCTTATTTGCCGTTGAGACGTTTTAAGTCCAACAGTCCCTTCTTGAAATTCCTTCATCCCTTTCCCGAAAGAAGTTTTTGTTGAAGCCTGAGGAGAGATTTTATCCAAAGAAAGTCAGGTGTAGAATTGCTCTTGTCTATCTTGTTCCCTTGCGTGTAAATGTAACAGTGTGTACAACTGTATTTTATTGTAAACTATGTGTTTTCTTGTACCTTGAAAGTAACGGAAACAGAGAGTTAAATCTCAGCGTTGTTTGAATTTCTTTTCCTAATTTTCGGTGTGTACATGTATGTGTATTTAAGTTGCTATGTTAACAGACAGACAATTGTGTGGACGCAGTGGAGCGACAGACAGTTACAGAATCTGTGTGTTGCAAGTTCAATCGCTGTGTTGCTATAAACATGTTGTCTCTAACCCCATAGTTGTCGTAGTGATGACATTGTCGTCATAGCAATGGCTGCTTACAGTGATGGCTTTCAATCCGAAGATTAAACAAGATCTCAGTGTACCGAATGAAGATTTTGTGATGTTCAATGATGTCATAAATGTGTTAGTATAAGAATTTATGTGTTATTCCCAAAAAGGTGTGTGTTTGAAAACGGAGCAGAATATGTTGGTGTGATTTGAAGCTTGCCAACATGGCATACTTTTCCTGTTGACCATGTGTAAATGTGCCCCATACCATTTTTTTTTTCTTCATTTCAACATCTTGTTAACATCTGCCATTTTGTTTACTAACCTAACCCTCGATCCCATTGTCCTTTGTGTTCGTTCTGCTTTAAATATGAAACAGTAGTGGAGACTTCAGGATACATGTATGAAATGACTTGGAAAAAAAGATACTTTTGAAGGTCTTAAAAAATCTGCCATTTTTGGTGAAGATAACATCAACTGTATGGGTTATGAAAAAGTACAAAAATGTACATACACTCTGATTTTTTAGTTTTTCCCTCATTTCAATTTTATGATGCCTTTAAAGTGTGCAGTTTGATTTTTGGCTTATGGGTGCTTAATTCTATTAGTAAATCACTCTTCACTCATCAAAAGTTCAAGATTCTGAAAAAAAAATGACGACGCAAAAAACCAGGCATACCTCTGAATTGTGTTTCATTTGTGACAAATACATGAAATATTTTGGCATAGGTTTTCAGTGGTACCCCTTCTCTGTTCGTGTCTGTGATCCGTCTGTGATCCCCTGTCTGTATTTGTCCCTTTGTGTGTCCCTGTCTGAATTTGACTAGTCTGTATATACATGTACCTATGTGTTTGTTTGTCTGAACCCAACCCCATAGAATATCATGTCCCTTAATATTAACATTATGTGTATGATCATACTAACCAAATCGTCTGTCGCACTTTCCTCATACATTGTAGCATTGGTACCAAGAATGAATTCCGCCGCCTGCCGATGAAGATGTGAAATTGGAATCCATTAGTTAGCCTGTACCCTTGAGTTGTATTAAATTACTAGAGCGTTAACGCCTCATTCCTCGCGTGGAAAAAAACGTTCCACTGCAACCCGGGCGTCCTACACATATGCAGCAGCATATAGGTGCAGGCGTGTTGTTTGCGCACAGCAAAATGGAACACGTTTGGGCATGGACTCATTTACGCACAGGTTTCAAGTGCAGAGCAGAATGTAGCTGCACAATTACCGTACAAAATGTCAAGGTTCCCGTAGGTTTGTGCAGAAACATGGATGCCCCAGTTGCAGGCAACATTGCATACAGCAAGTTAGCGCTCTAGAAATTTAATATACATGTAACTCCATAGTGTGTTCATTTACCTATTCTGACCACATTTCATGCTGTTACAGCAGAAATTTTGCAAAATTGCTTCTTTTGCTGATGTCATGCAACTATTAAGGCCGGTTGCCTTATGTTGATGTCACATAAGATTCATGATGAAATTCACTGGATAAAATTTTTTCCAGATCTGCAGTTACATGTATGAAGCCAAAATTTGCCATGACACCACAATTTGTCTTCGTGCTTAAATTTGGTCGACTGTGAACCTGCCTGCGCACAGAATATGTTGCCTATCAAAAGTCACTTTCAAAACCGTAAAGTGAAAAGTGGTGCAAAGATGTGCACATGCTCCCCTAGTGTGCTTTATCTACCAAGGCGGCCATCTTGGATGGTTGCCGTGGTTGTGATCAGTAAACCAAAACTCTACTCTCTTATAGACTCCTATTCCTAAATTCTTTTCTGTTTGAAATTTTCATGAATGTGGCCAGAATTGTGGACCATTAGGTTGATAGTAAATGATACATGTTTAATGTGCACAGTAGCATGATGCCAGTATGTTGACATTGTATAGCACTGTGGTTATCATTGCAAACATTTGTCTTGATTGATTACAAGTGTTTTTTTTAGCTTAACTGTTTAAAAGAATGAAGCTCTGATTCTATTTGGCCTTTCATTTGACTGAAGATGAAAAAAAATTCCAATAAAGTCGAGAGTGTTAATGTTATAAATTTAACATTCCATAGAATTTCTTTCACAGTTTTTGAAAGAAAGCAAATAATGGTTGAAACAATACTCAAAAGATTTTTTTTTTAAAAATGGAGGGGGGGGGGATGTTCAATTGAAGTTCTAATAAAACTAAAAGTACAGTGCCCTTTTCCCCCTAGTTTAAGGCAAAATTATTGCTCATGACGTGCAGAAAAATTTGTTGGGCAGCCTGCAGAAAAAAAGAAAGATTTGTGGCCTGTACATATCATGACAATAATCTTCTATGCAGCTGAGAATTTCATACGAGTGTGAGTGATAAGAGATGCACAACTTTTGTGTCTCATATTGTCTGCAAAGATTAACAGATAAAATTCACTCAGACAGAAACAGACGCAACATATGTCTGGATAATTTTGTTTTGAAGACATTGCAGGGTCACACATAACCCTGAGTTCCAGCTTATTTTCTGCAGGTATTCTCCTGAGTAGTCTTGATTCAGGACAGAATTTTGATTTTGTTCCCCTTATGTAGCCTTTCGCCATACCTGGCGAGCATTTATGTGGTCAAGTAATATGACACACAGCCTGTCTTGGGAACGTTGGCGGTTGGACCCAAGAAATTCCGAGCATACCTCAAATGCATATTAACTCTCCTACTGAACAGTCACAGACAGTACAAAAAAATCAATCCTCTCCCCTGCCATGCCTAGTCACCAACAGTCAGATCATATTTCAAGCAAGCACTGTGACTAGTCAAATTCAGTCAACAGACAAAAGCAGGCAAGTTTTAAGCACAGCTGGCTTATCAATCACCTACAGTCAAAGCATACCTGTATCAAGTAACATAAGCAGTCACAGCCAGTCAATCCTGCTTTATGTGGGCTGGCAGCTCTCAACTGTTTAAAACAGTGACTTGATTGATTCTGACTGAAAGGACAACTTTGCACAAAATGCATGTTTGCTTGTTTACTCCGTTTTTTTTGGTTACAAGTGCCAAAGTTCCCAAAACCTGGATTTGTTGATTCATCTTGGTGATAGTGCCCTCTGCAACCACAGTGTCCAGACCGAGCTCACGAGATATTGGGTTTGGCTGCATTTGGGGAACATACTCATGTTCTCATAAAAAGACTACCTGCTGGAAAGGTCCAAGAAGGAATCATTTTTTCTCTCTGTCATTTTTTGAGCAATGATTTGTGCCCCAATTGATAGGCCCTCTGTACATGTAGAGTGTATGCATCTAGATTGTATATTTACTAATACGGTGTACATGACCTGCTTGCAGTACAGACTAGAAACCTTGTACACGTACAACCTTTTGTTATTTGGCTCATCTTTTTCTTCTCTTCACTTTGTGGTGTTCTTTTAGCCTGGAGTAAACTCCATATATAAGCAAGCCGTAAGTTGTCTTCACAGAGTCTACATGACGTATTTCTCACCAATGGCTTTATTCATTTGCCCCTGTGTGTGCGATATACAATGAGAAAACATTCATGCATGGATCATGTGACAAGCATGAGCACGTCATGTGACAACAGACCTCATTTAAACCAGATCTTGTGCTGCAGATAAAAACACCGGGATACCGGGAATGGCCACAAAAGAAGAGTCGGGGGAGACCTAGACTGGTTCCCAGTCTTTGAATGTATCCATAGTTATGGGGGCAGGGACTAGTCTGGGAGACCATCGAAAGAGAAATTCAAATGCGTTCGCGCGCCGATGACACCTGACGCTCATGCGAAGACACTATGGCTTAGCTTTGTACGCATTCAGGATAAATAATGGCTGAGTTCGGACGGTCTGTTCTTGACACCCGTATATTGTTCTTGTGCTCGAACTGCGGGAACACGACCCTCGAACGCTGCACTCGGAACAGGATCACACCCCACCTATCTGTCAGGGTTGCGCGCGAACAATATACAGTGTCAAGAACAGACCGCCCCAACTCAGCAAATAAGCCATGTGTATTTTACGTGCGAATCAGTACAGTAGGCACACAGGGTGTGTCCCATCAAAAGTGGTATAAAAAACACACCCTCATTTGTTGGCAGACGGAGCCAATACAACTAACCCATGGTTTTAGGGTTGATAGTCGATATAAGGCCCTCAAAGTATTGGAATTTGACAGACTATTTACCTCAGATATATAGTCTGTCAACTTTAATACTGAGGGGAGCTAATATCGACCATCCACCCGAACCAAACCATGTTTTATTTGTTTTACTAAACCTCCTACATACCGTATTTACAAACAACTTCGTGAAGTGACGCATAAGTTTTCTCAGCAAAATGTTGTTGGTCGCCATGTGCATTACCTCTGTGCATAAAGCGCGTGCGTAGTAGACTACTCGACTGGTAACCAGTGCCATAGGTATGCATGCGTATTTAACCTGTGTGTGAAACCCCGCATGTGCGCTTGGTTAAACAGCAAAACTATAACGGCCGACACGTGATGGTAAATGAACTCTGCTCTTGATCATGAATATGTACCGGTAAGAGGAATACAGGGTGTATCCAAGAAAAAAAGGAAACCCAAATGTAAACGTAAATAATAAAAATCTAGTAAAAATATTTTCAAATAAGTTAAAGATCATGTGAAACGCCAATGTGTCTTCTTTCCAAAGATACCTTGAATGTGTGGCCATGGATGAATGAGCATTCATTGTTATTCTGTCAAGGGTCAAAACCTGCACTGTGCTAAGTTTGTGCAAAAGGGTATTAAACTGGTATTCTGGGCATGTGGAACAGCTTAATTTAAAGAAAGAAGACATCCTTTTCCTCAAAACAATTTATTCAATTCTGACACAGTGATTTAACTACTCTCATTGTTGAAGTTAACCCCTCATGGCTCAGTGCCTTCAACGTGACCACCACCTCTTTCCACACAAAGCTCTGCACGACGTCACATATATCGCCAACCGGGCATAGCGTTCTGCCGCCTTACAAAAAACACCATATGATAAAAAAAAATAAAAAAAAGAGCAAACAGATCCTCGAGTCATATGCTTACTGAACTATTGACTTGAAAAACTAACAATTTCAAATGTCCCACTGCCAATTTGTCAACCATCTGCCACAATGCACTGGAAAAAATAACTCTGTGGCGAACTCTTGGTGGCGCACTGCACACATGTATATATATGCTTACTGAACTATTGACTGGAAAAACTAACAATTTCAAATGTCCCGCACTGCCAATTTGTCAACCATCTGCCACAATGCACTGGAAAAAATAACTCCGTGGCGAACTCTTGGTGGCGCACTGCATACATGTATATATATGCTTACTGAACTATTGACTGGAAAAACTAACAATTTCAAATGTCCCGCACTGCCAATTTGTCAACCATCTGCCACAATGCACTGGAAAAAATAACTCCATGGCGAACTCTTGGTGGCGCACTGCATCGTGAATCGCCCGAATGGAACAATTGTGTCTGATTTTGTCTCAGGCTTATTGCACGAATTCAAAGATGTGTGCAAGATAGAACTGAACATTAGTGGTTATCAAGACTTAATATACAGCAAGATCCATCATTAGTTGAGGTCTGTTGTTGGCACGAGACTTAGTATGCAGCAAGTTCAAGAGCAAGATCTATCTTTAAGTGAGGTCTGTTTTGGCATGTATCATTATGACACTTTCTTAACAGCATGGTTTTCACGCATGCATTGATTCCTCACTGGCTGTGTTTGGGACATTGCTTGAATCAACATTGTGCATGATACACCCACATCCATGTGATGTCCAGCTCATGTGACGTCTGTACATCCATCTGTCATGTGACACGTAGGCATGTGATCATGACGTGCATGTATGCATGATGTAAATGCCGATACTTGTGTTACTGTATTGTACAGGTAGTCCAGTCTCCTGCATGTCATATACCATCATATGTGTCTCACATGACACGTCATGTGACGTTTTTACTTGTTTGATTCACCATTGCTTGATCCCAACGTTGCTTTACATGTAAAAAAAAAAAAATGTATTTCCAAATTTACATTTCCATGCTTAATGACATATAACTTAGTTTGAGGTGTGCATATAAATATAAAGGTTTAATTTACTTACAAATAACTAATGGGTTAAAATCAACAGATTATCAGCAGGTTATCAGTATTAGAACTTCCAGTTCCTAATCCCAGATTTTCCATTTCCAACCCTGTCAAACCCATCTTCTCTCATCCTCACCTCTCCTAATCTATCTGCAACCCATCTAATTGCCAAAGCCTCATCCAGCCTCCTAATCCATTTCCTTATCCCTTAATCCCCCTCTGACTTAATCCCAACCCAAATTAAAAGGTTATGAAAATGAGTGAGATTCCCGAAGGATTTGTTTATTACATAGTTTGCCTATAGTGTGATAAAACCTTAAAGAAATTTGTTATGAGTGTAAAAAAAATAACAGAACAAAATATGGAAACATTGCCAATGTGTTTAGAAATATGACAAAAATTGCAGTTGATCATGCAAACAGAATTAATCTTTTTCAAACATTTTTATCTTTAAGTGTTGATAGTATTGACATCAAATTCTTGAAGTGCACGAGGTATTTTGTTCATTTTAGAAGTATTTTGCGCATAGATTTTAAAAAGTGCAGCATGCTTTGTGACATACCACTCATTTTCATAACTGGAACTGGAAGAAAGTGAAGATTGTAACATAACCAGGTATATCTCGGTGATTCGGTAGGTGGAAAATAATTTTGAGAAAAAAAGGTAAACTGATTTTAAAGTAGATTAAGCTGTGAAAGATTTAGCTCATTTGATTTTGAAAAAAAAATGAACTGATGTGACCAATAAGTCTGAAATTACAGAGTTGTTTTGGACTGCCAATTTCTTTCCTAAATAGTGAATTTGTTACATAGACGTACTGAGCAAATCTTGTTAATAATCGCAGTTGTGGAATGAAGTATTTTTTTCCCCCAGTGCCTGCATGAAAACCTGTTCTGTGCATGACACACTAGACTGCAAGTATTATTCTGCAAGGACATAATAATTGTTCTCGTCCCAAGCTGAGAAACTAATTTCATTAAAAAAATATAATTAACAAAACCAATTAGAAAAAAAAGAAACTTCTCAAAATGATATCTTCAAATGATTGACACATTTTACATTTCGGTAGTTAAACATTTGGTGTCGTGAATCAAAGTATGTATGTATAATACTGATTTTTTTAGTATTAGGAAAAGACAGTCCATATGCTTAAAACACACAAAATGTGTGAATTTATTCAGTTTTAAAAAGTCTAAGCCTGAATCAGAGGTACATCTTGAAAATCTCAATTTCTCTTAAAATTTCTCACAAGTTGGCTGTGTCCCATTCCTCATCAGTTTCCGATTTCAAAGCACAATGCTGAGCCTAGAAACAACAACACCCCTCACTCTTCTCATGCACAAACATTGTACATATGGCTGTTATTCTGAGAATCTTACTTGCTGCCAATTCCAGTCAGCCTCTTGATAAGCCACACCCGCTCGATAAGCCACACCCGCTCGATAAGCCGCACCCACTTTCCATCAAAGCTCCTCCCTGTTTGTCCCGCCCATTTTGTGATTGCTATGATCATTTGATGCATTATTAAAATCTTAAAGAGTGATTGATGTAGGTTTTTTTTCTAGATTGTTAAGACCCATACAGTTTATAGATAACTCATTAGCTTGGTAAGACTAACTGAGTTACCGCCACGGTAAGATTTGAGCATGATTACTTCAATCAGTTACTGCAACTATTTTAGTTTCATAGGCTGATTTCAACGATAGCATGAATCTCTAGATAGAGTGCATTTCAACATCAATTGCTAAGGGTGCAAACAGATTCCTGTTGTGCTGATTAATTATGGCATTACAGTGGAACGCCGCCATAACGAACATCGCGGGATCCACAGAAAATGTTCGTAATAGTGCTCGTTTGGTATAGCGATTTTAAGCTGCCGGTGCTCCGGTACTCACTTTTCAATAAATAGCGATCTTCATAACTTCACCCCGCATGCCTGGTAGTTACTGAAAGATGACTTCAAAAATGTGCCGGCTATTGAATTATGTAAT
This sequence comes from Patiria pectinifera, assembly GCA_029964075.1. NCBI lineage: Eukaryota > Metazoa > Echinodermata > Asteroidea > Valvatida > Asterinidae > Patiria > Patiria pectinifera. Next base: position 28,855,421 of record CM057149.1, on the reverse strand, counting down.
TCCACAGTTTTGAGCTTACTACCTACATCGATGGGTGGCTTTCCCCTTCTATTTCTCGGGGAAATAATAGCCACTTGTCGCTCTTCTTTTGACATTTTTCAACAACAATATTCGGTTGGTTTTGTACACAAAAATCAGGAGCCAAGAACAATTTTCGGTACAGCAGAACGTTCGGTAAAGCGGTGTTGGTTATAGCAATGTTCCACTGTATTGCAAAATCTAATGAATAGACATGTAGATTACATCATGGCTCCAATGCTGTGCACTAATTTTGCATTCACTGTTGTTTTTTCCACATTGCTTAGATCGGGCCAGAGGGTTACGCCTTTGGCATCAACAGCAACGGTTACATTCTCTTGCACCCGAGACTTAAAGCAGAGGTATGTCACATAACCTAGTTCCTGTTAAAGACGTTTCCAACAAATTTTTTTTCCGTCTTCCCCTAATTTCTGCTAATGATGCAAACATCATTTGTAAAGACAAAAGAATTTGTTTTAACCCTGTGAACTTTTCAAGTTGAGTCGAATGTTGCAACTTTGGGAAAGCTCTAAGTAAATTTAAAGTGCAGTTCTAGGTATGTAACTTTTTCCATGTCTCTTCCTTAGTTCTCTTAAAACTGCTCCGTTCGGAGTACAACTCCCCCGTTTGGAGTACAACTCCCAGGATAATAACCATTTTTTGTATAATCCGAGTGCCAAAAACAGCCAAGATGATATTCTTTTGGGAGGGTTACATGACTCGATCAAGTTTAACATGTTTAACGAGAGCTTCAAATTATCAATACTGGATAATGCATGCTGAATGTGGTAGAGAAATGTTTTCAGTTTGTATGATTTGGAAAAGGAAGCACAATTGTTTTTCTTTTTGAATGTTGTGAAGGGGGGTCGTTTTTTTTCTTAAATTTCACTTGATTCCTGAAAGCACTGAAACGCATGGATAGAGAATGTTCGCAATTTATCTTTTTCGTCGTAAAGAGCCTTGAGTTGATAAAACTATAAATGTTTTTTCAAATTTTGGATGATTTATAGGCATGCATAGACACACGTTGCATGTTTAACTAACAAATTTATGCATCTTTATGTTTTCAAAGTTGCATCTCTCTGAGTTCCGAATTTAGTAGTTATATTTTTGTTTTATTTTATTTTTGTTATGTTTTATTTTATCTTGGGGAAATTTTTTTTCCCCCCACTCAGAATGCATCAGGATTTTTGTTGTCCAATTAGGAAGCATGTTAGATGGATTGAACAATGGTACAAGCGTTTGCAAGCCTTGGCACGTCAATACTAACAAATTGTTTTTTGCATTTTGGGCTTGAGTTTGAATATACACCGCTTCTTCTTTACCAGAATGTTTTTTGGTTTGTCACGAATGAAAAGAATGTTGCAGTTTCTTTGTTCGTTGCAGTTTGCATCAAAAGCCTCACAATTCTTCCTGACCAATTTTTGTCTGCCCTTTTTGGCATTTCACTGCCAAGTAAACTAATGGAAAAAGTAAAAATAGATTTACAAAAGTACAGGGAATCAGACAACCGTTGGTTGCCTCACCAAATTCTGTTACAGACATTTCAGTTTCTGCAGAGTTGTTGAAAGGTACCTTAAAAACGATATTAAACTGGACTCTTGTCTGCAGTATTATCTTATCTATGTGATACTTGGTCCAGTACTCACCATCGTTTTTTGTTTTATTAGCCAAATGCTAATTACTATTATCTGCAAACTTTAAACTTGTTACAGCTGACGTTAAACTTGACTATCTTGACCTTTGACTTTTGAAATTTCACGACCTACACGTACTGGTGAAAACTTGCTGAGCTCAGTTGCATATCACTACTGAACCGTTAGTTTATTTTGTATGATTGGCAAGGCTTAGCAATTATAATAACCAACAATTGATAGAAAAACATTAAGCCCTAAGCATTTTTTTTTTGGCAAAACAATCCAAGGTTAGTGGTATTTTTGGTTTGTACTTAGGCAGAAATGTATTCCTGACCATTCAATGGTGCTATGAAAATGTGAACATTTATGGACAAATATTTCTTTGTAAAGCATCTTGTGCACTGCTATTTGCTTGCTGTGGATTTACAGGAAAATGCTTGATATACATGTACACTATATGTTGATACTCCCCATAATTTGCATTTACCTGTCATTGGACAACAGAGGGCGCTCTAGGCCATTTTGTTGTACCACTTATCTCCATGTAAAAAATCTGGAGAGCCAATTGGCTGCGAGAAGTGAATACTACTCCTATATAGAACAATAGATTTGTAAAGAAAGATGTGTTACATTTAACTGACATGTACACTTTTTTTTCGCAATGAAATACAAAAAAGTTGTACTCAAAAATATATAAATGGTAACAAAATATACATTTTCTGTTAAGAAATAAATGTTTCGTGTGCCTTAAGAAGGCTCTATTTTTAGTTTTCTTGAAAAATGAGAGTAGTTAAGACTGGTTCCCTCCCCACATTCAAATGGAGGTATCGGGAACCAGTGCGTAGCTTCACTTGCTTGTACAGCTTGAAATGTCCAATGAGGTTTCAAGATTTATTACATGGAGATCAGTGTTCTGTACCCATACAGTTATCAACGTCAGGGCATGCGGAAATGTTTCCCTCTGTCGTCTGAAAGTCTGCCTAAAGTCTCATCTGCCACACTTGATTTCTTCCTGAAGTTTTTATTCCCCAAATCTTCACTTTGTAAAGAATAGACATTTCTCAGTGTGGAGGTAGACATGGTGTGCAAAAGTACCTGAATATTCATGATATCCTTGCATTGTGTGTTTGCATAATTTACACCTTTATTTGTTGTGTCGACCCGATTCGATCGATGACAATGCCCCTTGACTGACCAATCATATCCCTGCACTAGATTGCAACCATTGTTATGCAAAAAAAAAAAACCACCAATCCTTGTTAGACACTAACATTTGCTTAACAGCATGATACCGGTAAATCATAACAAAGTAAAAGAAGTATTTCTAAACTAGTATAACTTCAAACTTTGTTTGTATACTGAATCTGTAAAATTGGTATTACACACAGTTTTAAGACGAAGGATTCCTCAAGTTTTCTTAACAGGAGTAAGCAGTGAAATTGTAGCGACACTTTCTGAAATGCTTGCATCATGCTCATGTCTTCGAAAAATCTTGCTCTCCATTTTCCATTTCTGTCACTTTTTCTCCTCTCATGCCTCATGATGCATAGTAGTCCACCACTTCTCATTATCATGCATGAGAACAAAACAAAATAATTCCTACATTTTTGTGTACAAATTTGTATCCAGTCATCATACATTAAACACCATGGTATACATTCTTCACATGTAACATACATATGCGTTGACACACAGGAAGAATATGTGTCTGCAGTACTTAACCTAAATCATTGGAGTCTACTGAACTGATCAGATCCCTCCATTAAAATATACCCACCTTCTGAAAACTGATGGGACGAACTGCATTAGAAACAGTTTTGCTCATTCTGAAGCGTTCTTAATATCCTTGGTAGTTTGTACAGAATTTTCTGTTAAGGCTATTTTCAATTGACATGAATTATTGATTTATATTGAACTTGGGTGAACCTGGATCAGGGCATTTGCACAGACAAAAGAAAGAGCTTTGGCCATATAGAACCATTCCGGGGATGCCCACACATTTAAAGTTTTCTAGCTTTGGACCGAAGTAGATAATCCTTTGAATTTTGTCAGGCTCTTTTAGTTCAAGTTACAAAAGCAACAGGGTATCCCAAAGTTTTTCTTTTTGAGGGGGAAAGGAAGGGAAAGGGGTGCTCTTTCTTCTACTTTTTTTCATTTTTTAATCAGGAATGTGTAGACAACAGCATCAATTTAAACCTTGTCGCGTTCACTCCTACTTTGGTTTAATTAATAAAAGAAACAAGTATTCTTGACAAATACCCATAGTCCTTTTCTTTAATGCACATACTTTGAACTTAATTACACTGGGCACATTGCTCTGTCCCTGCGAGTTAGTCTAAACAATTTAGAATGTGCTTATTTCTGTGTTGTCACTCTTTCTGTACGTGCAACTCAATACAATGTACTTTGAATGAGATTTCATTTGAATGAGATACTCTTCTTTTTTTAACTCGATTTGAGATAATATTGAAAAAGTAACAAGTGAAACCTCTGAAAAATTGAAAATTGATACACACTTAGGCTGTTTTTTTTCACACCGAACTGCTTATTGTAACCCGCCAATCAAATCGGATCAATCATACAAAAACCAACAATATGTCACCTCCAGCACAAAACCGACCAGGAAGTCGCACGGCCGTATCTTAAGAAACAGCCTATATATATAATACAACCTTAACCCTAACCTTCCTAACTCCATCAAAATCCATCTCCCCTTTGGGGGGATTTTGGCAGGCAAGCAATCTGTACCAAGTCCATCAAAATCCACCAATGTGGTGGTCTTGTGGTGGATTTCAGCAGATTTGGTCCTGAAGCATTGTGTGAAGCAGGGTCAGTGACGGATTTTGGCAGACTTGGTCCAGTACTTAGTCAAAGATAGTATGAACTTGGGCTTAAAATACTATATCTCTGTCAGATTTTTTTCCACAGATTCCCATATTCTATACATCATTGCAAAGTCTGTTTCAATGTCCTTTCCAATGAGCCCAAAATCCAGTTTCAAAAAGTGGTCCAAGTGACTTATCGGTAGTTTTGTGCTGGAGCGGTCATATAAATCCACCAATCATTAAAGATCAACAATGGCTGATACCCGCCAATCACATTGTTCCCCCTAATCATGCCCACCAATCACAACACGCTTTCATGAATAAATTATGTGAGATCTTCTCATAGCCATTGACATGCAAACCATGTAGGATTCCTTTCTAGAAACCCACCAATCACATACATCCATCTTGCCAATCCACCTGCCAATCACGCTGTCTTCATTCTTATTCCCATCGACCATCAAATAGTTTTGCAAATCCTTAGTCATTGCTATTCGATCCCATTTTCGAGCTTGACCATTGCAGATCATCCTGTGCTGCTGAAACTTGTAACCTTGCATTTCTTAATAATCAAAAAAATACCAAGCTTGAATATGTCACACCAATAAATGTGATTCATTATCAGTATCATTGGCTAGGCAATAAATAGACGATAAAATTCATTGAAACCCTTAAAAATGGTAAGCACGTAACAATTTGAAGAAAATACTGTACACTACAGGGTGAGTAAAAAAAAAAGGAAACACAAATGGCAGGACCAATTTTTGAATGAAATTGTTCCCGTAGCACTTTCAAAATCTAGGATAGGAAGCCCAGTCATTAAGCTTTCTATTAGTACGAGAATCATTCAAATCACTCATGTACTTTTCAAGTTTGAGAACAAACGCCATTTTAAAGTTCTGTCCAGGGATCACAAAAAAAGTGTTCTTGCAGCAAAACGAAAACCATTCACATGCATCCCTATGAGAATTGTATTCATTTTGCTGAAAGAATACTTACTTTTGTGTGATCTGTGGACTTAACTTTAAAATGGTGTTTATGTTCAAAATCTTGAAAAATACATGAGTGATTTGAATGATTCCTGTACTAAAAGAAAGCTTAATGACTGGGCTTTCTATCCTAGATTTTGAAAGTGCTACAGGCAGTTTTGTTTTTACTCACCCTGTATAATGATAAAAAGTGAAATTTAGGAAAAGAATTGTCGTCAACAATTCAACTCAATACACTGTGAATATGAAGCGACTAAATACATGCACCAATCAGATGCCACAATAACGTAATATTTCCTAAACGCTAAAAATATGTATGATGTGACTAACTGCCTCGTTCTCCAGTCTGATATTCACATAGCTTTTGTCAATACTATGATTTGGTATGACAAACTACATGTAACCTCACGCTTTCTTTTTAATAATCAATGTCATTCATTTAATTTGGTCACTGCCCAAACGGTATGAATATGTATGATGTGTGTAACTAACCTCATGCACCAATTCGACTCCATCCGAATAACTTGTCACCGCCCCAAAGGCCATGAATATGTATGATGTGACTAACCTGACCTCATGCACCAATCAGGTTCCATTTTAACTTGGTGTCATATGTGACCTTTTGGTGTCATTTCTTCTCATTACTCTTTGATATAGGCGGAGATTGAGGCTATACTGGAGGTATACTCAAAACAGTTCCAACCTACTCCATGGTTTTCATTCATCCATTCATGCATTCATTCACTCATTTTTCATCATTAATTTCCAATTGGTTTCTGGCAGTGATTACTATCATTTTTTTTTTTTCATTTTTGTGAGAGAGACTTGTTTTTCTTTTTGGTTTTGCAGTGGTTTTCAATTTTTCACTCCAGATTTTCTTCTATCGGCATGAAGAAAAAAACAAACATTTTTGTTTCCGTGAGATTTTTTCCTTGCTATTCAGTTACTTCTTTTGAACTTCAGGTTCCCATACTTTTTGCATGGGTTTCTCGAGATCGGAATCTCCAGTTTGAAATGATCTGCCACATTTTTTTTTTGATTTCTACGGCACATCATTCATAAATGCAATGGAGCACCACTAGACTAGCATCATTAGTCCTCCCTGCTGCTTCATATACCGTGCATGGCCTGAAGAGTAGTTCAAACTCCCTTTTGCATTGCGAAACACGTCTGTCATCTGTCAATTTTTGTGTCATACATGTACACCAACATTTGTGTACCGGTACCTCTTTTATTTCACTTATTGTTTTGTATTCCCTTCCATCTGGGGTGAGGGGGCATCAGTGGACAGGGGGCTGTTGTCAGTTATTGTGGTACATGGGAAACGGGTTTACACAAGACCTATTAATTAGACTATTAAACCATAGAGTGAAAATGAAATCCACCTGTCTCTGAGTTTCTGCACAAAACACTAAACATAATTTTTTGGGGCACAGTTTGTGTCAAATTTGCTGCCGTGTAAGATCTGTAATTGCTATTAATGCATGCAAATACCACAAAACCGTATTACAAATAATACAAAGGATGATGATGTTGTCATCTACAAACTATACATTTTTAGCTGTGAAAATGTAACATACTCGACTGACATTGATCGAAAAGATAAGGAGAGACTAATTCTCATACTTGATGTTTGAAGAACAACTGCTTCAATTTTTTTTTTTCGCAGTCAGGCTCCCAAAAATACAAAATGTGTTTCTCAATATAACAGAATATTGAACTTTTTGACTGTAATTGTGACAATACTGTAAGGTCAAGTTTGTTTGATGTGTAGCCCCCTCTTGAATACCAACAGCCCCCAACCTACTAGTAGCCGCCCTTTTAAGGTTTTTTTTTTCTTTCTGTGCTTAAGAGGTGTCCTTGGTTTGTGAAGTATTTTTGTTCTCGGCATTCAGTCCTTTCATTGTGTTACATGTATGAATATGTTTAGAGTCTGACTTGTTTTTACTGGTATAAGCAATGCATTTGGGTATATGCAGATCATTGCTTTATTTACTACGTTTCCATTCTGAAATATGGAACCTTGACATTTTGTGACGTCTAAAACCACGAAACTCCAGTTTAAACACATTCCATGTTTTTTTTTTTACTATATGAATATTCATTTCATAGTGAAATGAACTCTCAATTCCTTTCAAGTTTGGGTAATCGGTTTGGACAGAGAGTGGGTTAGAATTTCTACAAATAAAATAAAAATTAAGAATACAAATTGGTTATCTTTTTTTCCCCTCGCTTTTTTTATTCTCAAATTGTTAAAATTCATGCAATTTTCAATTTTTAAAAAGGTTGAGTTTTTCCCCGCACGTGTGATATCTGCACTCCTTTTCTGAGATAGTATCTTTCGTCGTCTTCCTAGTTTGGGATTTCAAAAAGAGTTGTCCCATTGTCACTTTTGTTTGACTTCGTTCATTCACTTGTCAGCGCATTTGTACCAGAATTTTATTTGTTCATGTGCACGTTACTTTCTGGTTATTTTTCTTGTTAGTGGTTCTAGACAAGTGATCTTGTACACCTAGATGACTTCACCAGTCTCCTGTACCATTTTGTTTTAGTCCGGATGTTCACAGTTTCATTTCACCAATTTTGTCACATGTCAAAACCCTACCATTTTTGTGTATGTCCGGTTTTATACATGTATGTCTTTGTTGGTTGAGTGAGGTTTTGGTAACACCTCCCCTGCGAGGTTTGTACGAGTAAAAAGTGGTCGGGGAAAAAACCCAAACCCGACAGTTATTCATTGTAAGTATCAGTCCAGTCCTGGTTGCTGAGCAAAATGCATGAGGAGAAGCATTATGGGTAATTTACTAACAGCACCCCACAGAGATTGGTACGTGATTACAATTATTTGTAGATTGGTAATCTTGTGAATGTTTTTTTAGTACTTTGTGTCTGTGTTTGAAACCAATTACGACCCTCGTTCTTTTGTCAACCTCCCATCCCCACCGCATGTCTAACAGTGTGCGTAAGCCAGTTTCCACCCTGACTCTTCCCCTCCTCTCTGTGTTTTCACCCATTTATTACACCCCATCTGTCACCCCTGTTGGCCATTAACCATACCGTGCCCCACCCTCATTACCCCACTAAGACTTCCCCACAACTCCCCCAGCTCCAAAACACATCCCAGTGTCAGTAATTCTATTCCTAATACCAATATCGCTTCCTTTTAAACCTGTGTCCTGTCCTTTTCCAGTTTACCCCTTGACCATTCCATGGTCCACCCTTGACCTGTCCCAGCAAAACCTTTACAAAGCTGCAGCCATGTTTGCATCCAGTCGGAACCATACTAAAATCCATTGGTACAGTACTTCAGTACTTCAGGTCACCAGACCAAGATGGCAGTAGCATTGTAAAGGTTTTCATGAACTTGTGAAACTGCAATTTTTTTCCTCACCAATATCTCCGACCTTGTACCCCATTCTGTGACTTGTTTTCCTGTATATTTTGGTATTTGCATTGTTTGCTGTAAGTTTGTTATAAATAAAGTTTCTCGATATTCCACAAATGGGACTTTTTTTTCATAAAAAGTAATTTTCACATGAAATAAAACCTAGCTTCTCCGTGCACCATTTTGGGAGTCGGTTGGATCATCCGGTTGTGCGTGCTTATTGTGCACCTACAGTTGCACATCTACTGCGAATAGACATGTTTGTGGCTTGCCAAGAGCATGGACATTGAATATGGAACACGTTTTGTGTATGATGCAGAACATGGAACGGTCATATATCAAAGGGGAAGTATAACTTCGGAAACGGTGCAGATATTGGGCATTCATGTCATCATGCAAAGAATGTTTGATGTTGGAGATGTTAATCAATATCAAACCGTTAATTTGCCTTGTGCAGCAGTATAAACAACCCGACTAAAAATGAAACTTTCCATAAAAAGGGTTTATAAACAACAAAATATTAAAGTTAGACACTGCAGGAAATGTATTGGGTTAGATTTCTGGAAACTTTAGAGGGAAAGGGACAGTTCAAATTTCGGACAAGCTTGTAAATGTGGTACTGGCTGCAAAAACAATAAACAGACATGATTTTTAAGGTGAAATTTGCATCTGGTGATGCAACTTCAATAATTATGTCCGTGATGGGCAAAAGCCAGTATATTTGATTGGACAAGATTTTGTCTTGTTTGAAGTGGAAGCACTCTGGCCAAGAAGTTGGGTTTCTATATACTTAAATTGATTCATTAATTTTACAGTTGTTGTGACATTGCATGCATAGGCCTTGATAAAATATCCTGGTCTTCTAAATTGTTAACTTTTTTTTATTGCAGTGCCATTAATTAATCATTTGTTTTATCATTCATTTGGTTTGCCCTTGGGTGTGTTTTTGTTTTGATGATTAAGATTTGCTTTCCCTTGTCAATGATATTTTATTTGTAGCTGGGGTATTTGACTGAGCCGCCCAACGTTGATTTCTTGGAAGTGGAGTACGAGATTCCCGAAAAAACCAAGGTAAGGGGCAGGTTGTACTAGGAACGAACCATATAAGGCCAAAACAATTTCTTTAGGCTAAATTGCCGACTCAGCTTTTTATTTTGCCACATGTGAGGCATTCTGGCAAAATGAGACGGAACTGGACACAGGCCGTATTGGAGAAAAATGCACAAAACTGAAGGTGGTGAATTATTTTTCTTTTAATTTTCAGATTTATTGATAGTTGTAATCTTTGATATGTCTAGTACACATATTTTACAGAAACACTGTAAAAATCCTGGAATAAAAGTGTTTTTAGCGATAAAAATATAGGTAGAATAACAAACAGTTTTCAAAATTTTGAAAATGGCTGCCATTATCTGTTATTCTACCTATATTTTTAACAGGACAAATCTGCGATGGCCCTATAGCCAAATATCTCTCTCATGACATACTCTGACTGTGTGCCAAATGCCATGCTTGTATCATCAAAGGCACAATCCCGTCACCTATCTGCCGGACTATTAAGTTTTTTTCGAGAACATCATTCTTGGTATCTTGGTTATACTGTGTGTTATGCAAATAAGCATGAGCTCTTCTCCATGTTTTTTGTATGTGCCTTTTGCAAACTTTAAAGCATGGGTAACAATCTATTTGAATATTTCTACTTTGCCAAATAATAAAAAAAAAAAATTTTAAATACAGAATAAGTACATCTGGGAAATTCCAGTGTTACGAAAGGAAGTGTGATATCTGTGACGGAGCCAGTTAATCATGATATCTAATTAGTGATTCAGAGATATGATCCCAAACTCCTTGTGTGTAATCTCATTGACCATTACTAGATGATGGATGTACAAGATTTGAAGAGCAAAAAAGTTCAGGTTTATTCCCCGAGTTCATAACAGCTCTGTCACAAACATTACATTACCGTGGAATTCACACCTGCAAAACAGAATGTGCAATGTACCAATTTTGAATTGTCAGAGCATGGCTCAAAGTTATCATCTTTGTCTCTTTTTTGTTTTTGTTTGGTGAAGCTACGGATTGAAATGATAGATCAGGAGACGAACCAGACCACCATGAGAACCCCCATCATGTCCAGCGATGAGGTTAGTGAACGTTGCTAGTCCTGAGGGTTGCAGACCAGTAAATAAACAGCCATAGACCGCAGTGATAAATGCGTCCACTTCCGAAATTTAGGAAAAATACTCACGACTCTCAAAGGTGTTTGAAACTCACATCAAATTAAAGCTTCATCTTCTTTTATATTCTGTTCAAATTTTTTGGAGTTAACCAATGACATTTGGGAGACAATTCTATCCAAAGATAACCCCTAAAAGTAGTCATGTAGCCCGTCGCCATTTTGAAAAAAATGAAGCCTGCGCTCTATTGCAAAATTTATTGTAGGGTACCATTTTCATCCAAATTTCACAGAAATACAAGCTTGCAGTCCTGTGCACGGCTTCCGCCCTTCTCTTTTACAAACCCTCAAGTACTTGGAGAATTTGAGTGCATGCAAATCGTGATTTGACCGGTCTAGGCAATTTCTGGCCTATTTACTGGCCTGCACCCTTAATATACCCGGAATTTTGCTGTTTCCCCCAAACCACATTCAACCACTTTTGCGCTGGGATTATTTTTGCCAAAAAGTTTGATTTTCGCACAAGGTAAAATTTTTCAGCCAACTTCTGATATGCAGCCAACTTTTGATATGACAGCCAAATGCCACAAATACTGATTTGCAAGACTGATATAAACAGTATTTGTATGATATTTCTTGCCGAAACCTTGTATGTTTTTGAATATTCCGTGGTGTGCACCAAAGCGTAAATTGTACAATAAGCCGTGCACATCGGCCAATTCAAAATCAACATACTGTCCGCCTACACAGACTTCACGGACTTTGTGTGTGTACAAAAGGCGCGAGGCATTAGCGTGTTTAGATGTCACCCGGAGGCGAGTCGTGGCAATCTTGACGTGTAAACCCATCAGCCGTGCCTGTGTATAAACACAGCCAGTGCGTGTTTTCACGTCCTCTGACGTGAACTGGTTAATGAGGAAGTGGCCATAAATCATAATACATGTAAAAACTGCACCCCAAAAATCTCAGGTTTTCAACAGCTTGTACGCTTTATCTGCATGCGCATGCAATGAAGTTGGAGTTGTTATGTATTTTCCCTTTCCCGCACTGAAATTGCAGTCAAAAAGTCCCTCTTACTTTGAATTATGTTTCCTCCTTGTGGTATAGCCGGGAGGGGCCCCCCCCCCCCCATAAAAAAAACCAACGAATGACCAGCGCCCCCCCCCCCAAAAAAAAAAACATAACCAGCATCCTCCTTATATGTTATGTACCCTTCTGTTACTGTTTTAACGTTTGTATTTGTATCATGTTCAGATTGCCTGAAATGAAATGTATTTAATATTGTTGTAATTACCCTGTTTTTCCAACAGAGATACCTGGAGTTTGTGAATATGACCTACTCCTACACTTTCATCACGAACACCACATTTAGGTAAGATTTCACTAATTGTCTCACTTAAAAAAAAAATACTTCCCATGTCATTGGGATTGCCATTAAAAATCGAAGGAAAGCAAATTGTGGAAAGTCTTGTAGAACAACAAAACCAGAATCTAATTGTGTCTTTGTGCAAGTTGCATGTGGAGGAGTGGATTAAGAGTGGATTCAAAATGACCAACGAATTAGAACAATTCATCAGTCTTGACTTGGTTCCTCCTGTCGGGGTGTTTGAGCATGCAACCAGGCTCTCTGCTTCCTCTCACCCATACACTCTAGCTGTGCCGAGATGCACAACAAAGCCAAGAGTGGCTTTTATAGCTTGGTTTAGGCGATTTTGCATAAAAAAAAAAATATAAAAAAACAGGTTCCATCATACAAGATTGATAAGATGAATATTTTTAGATTCTTTCTTCTTCTAAAACTGTTGCAGTTACGTCCTGGGATGATGATGTAATCTACTTTGCTCCAATTGTTAGTCCCAGTACTGCCTCAAAGCGCCCTGCCAATTACCCCCATACCACCCTAATTCTCTATGGTTATCTGGATTCACCAAGGAGAATGTTATACAGTGTAATACTGGTGCTAACGGGTTAACTCTCTGGTTAAGTAGCCCTGAGCTACTGTTGTTCTCATTAAAGGGAAAATACAACATTTGCAAACATCAAAAAATTAAACTACCGAATCATTTTGAAATACCTTGCTGGACTGTTAGTGAATGACAGTGTAAAGCATCCTGTAAAATCATGGCACCTGGTATACTGTCATTTTCAAGAAAAGTGGTATTTTTGTATCAATTTCCAACGCTGATCGGCCGACCAGCGTTGGAAAAAACTGGCTTTTTTTTCAAATACTGGCCCCAATTGACCATCGCACTTGTTTGCAATCGATTACACACCTATGAACGGGTACAAGCCAGCTGGACTGGTTCCCTTACCTTACAATTCCCCAATGTATGTAAACTGCTCTGTTTCTTCTTAAATGGAGTCAGGGAACCAGACTACAGGAAAATGATTGTTTTTCTTGGTTTTAATAGCATTTTTGAACCCAAAACCTCAAAAAAGTCAGTGTAACTACATTTGCTATATATTTCCAACCCCCCAATTCCATCCATTTCTGAAAATTACAGCAAAAGCAAATGATGTGTATTCCCTTTAAAACTGAGATTTTATTGTTTTGACTTTTTTGTGTCAGTGTCGCCATAGCGCAGCCCCAGTTTGGCTTGTGGGAGTGGAGTGTTACGAGTAAGGGCAGCCTAGATGAAGGTAAGCATGACCCCCGACTCAAGGTGACCTCACTCATTTTATTAACCCAGTGTTCGTCTTCAGCGTTAGCCCGCTAGCCAAATGCTAGTCAAAACAGTGGCGGGCTAGTCAAAGATTTCCTCTAGTAGCCCGGCTGGCGAGTCAAATAATTATTGGGATACGGAAAAGATGAAAGGACAGGAAGAAATAAATCATGAAATTCAGAAAGCAAACCTGTATCCATGTGTGTCTAATTTTATCAACTGTTAAATTGTTAGATCTGTTTATGAAAAACACTGACAAAATTGCCTCAGAATAGAAGAGAAATCAGTTGGAAATGGGTAAAATCGAATTTTACTTATACGACCTATTTTCGTTCCACGTACACATCACGTACTTGCGCGAGAACGAAAATGATAACGACGCGAAGATTTACCTATGTACATCCGGATTTTAAATTTATTCAGGCTTGTTTGGATCACGTTTAATACAGCTCTTATCATTGGTCATTTTAGATTTGTTTGTAAATAAAAATAAATGCTTCAAGTTTATTTAAAACAAGTGTCTGTCCCAAGAGACATTTGAGTCTCCTGTTTAAGTTTAAGTTTTTACCAAATGACTGCCACAAAATTATTTCATAAATTTTCATGCTTGAACGAGTGACCGAGTTCCAGGAGTCCACACGGAAATTTTCGGAAGTGAGAGGTCAATTTTTGGCACGATATTTCTCTTTTACGTCCTGCGATTTTTCAGTTTCCATAAAATTCCAAGGATGATTATCCTATTAAGAAATATATGAACCAAAAACGAATTTCTGACTTTTACACGTTAATTTTCCTTCTCGAGGGGCCCTGAAGCACGCCCCAAGAGTCAACTTTCAGGCCCTATACACGTTTTACATGTATGCACATTGTTGTTTATGAGACACTCTACAAGAGATGTGGGCTAGTGAAAATGCCCGCGGGCTAGTTAAGAGTCTGTTTCAGTAGCCTGGCTGGCTAGTGAAAAAAATATAAGTTAAAGTCAAACCCTGTTAACCCTATCATGACTGGTGTACTGAGTCTTCTCGGGACCCAATTTCAATATGCGTACTCAGCAATGTTTCCTAAAATTTGGAAGGAATGGTGATAAGGTTAGGATTACGGTAGCAGCATGTGGCTAAGCTCTTTTGTGGGTTTGTGTGGTTCTGAAAAGATACCAAACAGAAAGCTAAACTCTGAAATTGTTCGGTTGTGCTGCGGTTACCTCAATATCAGTCAATTTTTGCCCAATTTGTTCAAAAACATTAGTATTATTATGAAGTGAATGTATACATAATAGGCTTGGGCACAAAAAAAACCCTTGGTTTTGACAAAAACAAACACAAAATTTTCTCGGTTTTTACACAAAATGACCAAATTTTATGATTAATACTGTTGTTAAATCGGTTGGCACGGTAACTTTGGATACCCTGCAGAATTTGTGCCGAGCGACTGAAGCGTTACGGAGCTTGAGCAAGAAGTTTCGTGTACCAGTACTTCCCCCGCCTCCTCCTTGCTCCTGGGTCATTCCATAAATCAGGGGTCCAAAAACATGACATTTTTTGTGTCCCTGTTACACCTGACCTGTGTAATTTGCAATGTAAGTGTCATTTTAATTGACTTCAAAATATTTCTTATTGTTATTTAATAAAGTTCTATTTGACTGTTCTCCCGTAGACCTTGGCAACCTGATTGACAGACAGGATGACGTGACCCTGCTGATTGCTCCGTGGTAAGTGCCCTGTCAGATCAGCGAGTGGAGTTCTATGGCCTCAGTATCGGTATATCCGTGGGTAATTCTGCAGGTTTTGGGTTCAACTCCAGCCTGGAGTTGTGGTGTTTTATGTTTGTGGTGGTAATCGAGGACCCACACATGCAACATCATCGATGCAAAAAAACCTCCATTGACAGACGTGCTCCGTTGTATCAATTCTTACTAAAATACAGGGTGTCCTGAAAATAATGGTGCATGTTAACCCCACCATTTTCACCAATTTACAACCGGAATTTACTTCAAATGTTTTACACGATCTTCAAGGTTACAGATTTAGCTTGAGAATACTTGTTTAATTAAGATTGCTTTTGTAAATCCAGAGATACGTTTGAATAAGCGCAAAGCCAAAAAAAACATTCTGTGCCACTTTTAGGAAGTGAGTGCTTCAAAGATTCGACAATATCAGTATGGCTGTTTTGATAAGATTATCCCTATGGGTGTAAGACAAACATTCCATTCACACGACAATATAGGGTTTTGTTCTTATGTTGAAACAATTTAATAGTGCAGACAGTTTCACTTCTTTAAACCTTCAATGAAAGAGTTCAATAAAATATAAATAAATATTGCACACTCTGCTTAAAAATGTTAAAAACACTAATAGCAAAGTGATTTGGTTTTAGACTAGGACTATACTGATTTTAACTGCTTCACAGAAAGTGGCACAAAATGGGTTTCTTGGCTTTGCCGTTATTCAAACATATCTTTGGATTTACAAAAGCAATCTCAGTGAAACAAACAGTTACCTTGAAGCTGGTGTAAACATCCGCAGAAAATTGTGGTTGTAATTAGCAAAAATGGAGGGGTTTTCATGCACCATTTTTTTTCAGGACGCCCTGTAGTACCTGGCTAAGGAGGGGATGGATTTCCTTTGCGTTGGTCTCTTTGGCACAGACTACATGCTTCATCTTTAAGTACAATGTGTGACCGGCATCTGCGTGGGATTGGGTCCAAGTACTCGCACTAACGTCTTGCAAATCTGGCAGCAATGGGCGTGTAAGCAGCAATGGGCGTGTAGCCAGCTTACCTAGATTAGACCGTTGGTGTAAACGTTGATATCTTTAAACAAAACGGCGGCTTCCCATTTGATACCGGTAGTTGCACGTGCGCGGGGTATCACTGCGTTGCATATCTAATTAGCGATGCTTGATCACCGCTGTTTACAGTTGAATTTGCACACGTAGTGTATATGTTTACAACCGTCGCGCGAAGACTATAAACTTTCCAAAACTGCTGTCCAGTGCCGAACGTTCATTATCAAACCATTTCGCAATCACTGATTGGTTCCCTGGGATAGCCTGGGAGAAAATAAAGAAAAAGTTAAATGACTGCTACAACAGGATTCCCAAGACGTTAGCGCGAGCAGGCCTGCTGGTCTAATCGTGCCGTTTGGTGCCGTTCTACTGCCAAATGAACGGGAAACAATATGCACGATCCACTATTGATCACTAGCGTCTTGGGCAAAGACTATTTATTCGTGGGCACATGTGGTCTAGCATTGGAGCATAGGATTCATGATTGTGAGGTTGTGGCATCGAGCCCTGCCGTGGCCATGCATGTTGTGCCCTTGAGTACGGCACTATACCTCAATTACTCCTCTCAACCCAAGTGTTAAATGGGTACCGGCATTATTCAGCGCTGGGAAGGTAACAGACTCGCTGTGGAGGTGTGGCGATCCCCCCACAGCAGCATATGAGTCTGGCTCAATCGCTAATGAATGAGAGATGGGCACTCCGTTCCTGTGAACACAAGTTCGTCCCCTTTACCTTTACCATATTTATTTGGCAATACCCGGCTACAATTCAATGAGGTCGAGTTCCATATGCCACCAGACAGAAGGCCGAGCATGTTAGGCATGACAAAGTTAAAGCATAGTGAAGCTGCAACAGGTTCACTTACGCTGTTGTCTGATTGGTTCACCAGGGAGTTTTGTGACTGCCACATCGGCCAAGAAGGAAGGATAACCACCAGGAACATCACCGACTCCATTCAAGAAGCCATCGCTGCACTGGAACAGCTCAGCACAGTCCTGGAGATATGTGAGTTATTTCAGTGCAATATAGCTCCATGTGCAAGCACCCTCTCCAAGGATTGGAGAAAGTTAGTTGGGACCCCTTAAACACAATTGCTCTTTTCACACTTCCGCCGTGGGCATGCAGAGCCTCGATCTGGCAACTTTACACGATAAATAGAGCCGGTTCAGTGATTCCTGTGTCGGGGTTCAGATCACTGAACTGGCTATTTCTATTTGTATGCATGCCCCATGGCAGAGCGTGAAAAGAGCGAATTGGGTGCATTCAAGTAGCTCACCCAGATCGACTCGGGTAAAGGGGGGTGGGTTAGCTCAAACGCGGGCCATCATGATCCTCATGTGACATCTAGTCGTGGCCATAGCCATTGATGAAATGCCCTTTTCGGACTGAATCTTACCATTCCTTCCTCCTGGGCTGTAAACTTTGAGATTGACTGCTTTTCCGTCGATCACAAAGTCAAATAGTCAGGCTGGAACCAGCGTCCTCGTAAGTTGCAATGAGCTCAATAAATAATCATGTCTAGACTTCAAATAAAGTTGATTTTGGGGTCAACTTGATCTTTTCCGCTGTCTGGTCGCCATATTTGTCCTTTTCTTGGAATGAACAACAACGTGTGTGACGTATTTCCGCCTCTAACTCCGCTCCGGGAGCAGGGTCTGTGGTGGCTGACCCAGGCGAGCCCCGAGAATGACGGCAGAGCTAATCCAAACGGCGCGGGGATAAACAGAGTCGACCCGGGTGCGCTTATCGAACGCACCCTAAGCGGACTGCGTAAGAATCTCATGAGGTTACGCACAGGGTTCCCATCCACTCTGGAAATCAAGGAAAACTAAATCTGGAAAATGAGTTGCCAATTTCCAGTCGGGGAAAACGGGGGTAATTTGGGGGGAAAAAAACAACACAAAATGAATGATTGAGCAATTGTAAATGTAGCGGGACGGCAAAAGGAGGCCGGCCCTCTATTTAAAGAGGACGAGTGTTCTAACAAAAATGATGATATGACGACTATTTCCAATAACATGCACTACAATAAATTTATTCTTAACACAATTCAAGTATTCAAAGCCCTATGTATTATAGTGTCTAGCGTACACATGTACGCTAGACACTATAATATAAAACTACACAGTCATGACAGTACAATGCAACGAATGTCTCATCCCGAAAATACACAGTTTCTCTCACAAAATGATGATGAAACACAGCAAAATACTCACTGGGAACTTTCTATGAAGTACTCTCCCAGAATGATATATCTCAGGAGCATGGCTCCTGCCTACAAAAAGAGAGAATTTGCGGAGACAATTTTATATCGGTCTTCTCTGCTCGAAGCCCACAAGAGAAAAACTTGTTACAACTTGCCTTTACACGGGAAGCCCAAAGGTCATGATATGCAAATCACTCGCAAAACTTTTAGATAACAACAGAGGGCGCACTTGGTCTCCCTACATAAATGTTTTCTCTTCTCTTTGTGACATCTTCAGGTGATGACTACATGGTGCGCAAGCTTCTGGTCGATGCAAACATCACCAGACATGTCGCTGATTACTGGAAGAAAGTAAAGCAAAATGATCCAACCAAGTTGTAAGTTTTGGTAGTAACCCACGTCTTTTCTGCTTCTTAATTCATTCAAGTGAAGTCTGTCATGAGGGAATATGGTGCATCAGGCTGGCGTTTATCCCCTTCGCGTGATAAGGACTGAGAAAATGTATTTCCTTGTGGGTGGCAAGAGGCAAGGAGGGTGTAGTGGCTTAATAATAATAATAATAACTGTATTTATATAGCGCTTTTTGCCAGAGGATACAAAGCGCTGAGGGAGAATGCAACCAAAGCCAGGTAAATGAAGTATATGAACATATGAGACCCATTATGTAGCACCTTTTGGCTAGGTGCTGCGGCGCATAATTGCTGCCACTGCCAGAAACACCGGGGCAAACCCCTCCTCTTAGCGACAAGTGTTACTGGGTTCTTTAACGTGCATTACACAACACACGGGACCTACGGCTTTACGTCCCGTCCGAAGGACGAAGCAATAATGGTAAAGTGCCTTGCTCAAGAGCACAAGCACCATGTTCCCATGGTCAGGATTCAAACCCATGTACCACGGCACACGAGTCGAACACCGTAACCATTGGACCACAGTGCCCCACCTTGCCCAAAGACACAACATAATTAATTCATGAGGAAGTGGACATATCTGAAAAAGTGGAAAATTAATGAAATCTACAGGACTACAAGCACCACAACCTCAAATGTGGTATCAAATTAGAGGGGACAACAAGAACTATCATTTGAGTGGTGTGCCAGTGAGATAGAATATCATAATATAGTATTTTTTGTAAAAAAAAACACCCTTTCTTTTGGTGGGGGGCTTTGGTTATGGAGGGAATAAAGGGAATATATATACAACTTTTGCTTTTGCTGTAGTTTTCAGAAATGGATGGATTTGGGGGTTTAGTATTTTGTAGCAAATATTGTTACACTGACTTATTTGAAGTTTTGTGTTCACAGATGCTGGAAAAACAAAGAAAAACAATCAATTTCCATTTTCCCTGACCCCACTTAAGATGATACGGAGCAATTTATAGATGTCGGGGAATTGTAAGGTCAGGGAACCAGTCTAGCTGGCTTGTACCTGTTGATAGGTCGATTGATTGCAAACAAAATGCAAACTAACTTAGTATGGTAAATTCGGTGCAGTATGTGAAATAAGCCAGTTTATTTTGCCAACACTGGTCTGTTAAAATACAAAAATACTACTTTCCTGGAAAATGTCAGCACACAAGGTGCCATGATCTTACAGGATGCTTTGAACTGTCATTCACTTACAATCCAGTAAAGCCCCTGTCACACCTTTGCGTATCCTAATTCCTTATGAGTTCCTTATCAAAAATGTTCAATACGCAGCCGTACGCTCAATTAACGTCAAAATGTTTTGATCACTTTGACTTATGTGCGACGCACATCTAGCGTACAAGTAACGAATTCAGCGCATCCATTGCGTATGAGATGCGTATGAGTTGCGTATGCAGTACACAACATTATTTTTCGGGCTGCGAATAGGTCAGTATGCAGTGCGCATGCCGAGCGTATTCCGGACGCACCCGACTTATGCCGACCGCATGCTTGACGCACTTCTGAGCGTATTCCCGCTATGTATACGTCCAATACAGGCGGCTCATATGCTGACGGGGTGTGTCACGAACTCATAGCGTACTCGTAACGCACTCGACCGATGTGGGACCGATGCGCTGCGTATTTATAACTTATGACCTGCGTAACAGCGTACGCAGCGTAGTTTTGTGCATGCCCAAAACTATCCTGCGTACTGGGCTGTACCATGCGTATATCTGCGTACATAAAACCTACACAAAACGATAGAGATGCATATGAGGTGCGTATTGTGCGTACGACTGCGTATGAAAAAAATGTCAATGCGCAACTCATAAGGAATTAGGATACGCAGAAGTGTGACAGGGCCCTTAGGTATTTAATGATAATTTGGAAATTTTGTTTTTGGATGTCTTCAAATGTATATTTCCTTAACACAGCATTACAACTCGTAAAACATGTCCACATGATTTGGAATTTTGCTGTGTTAATAGATCCCCTCAAACCACTCCTCACTGTAATGTTTTCTGTAATGTGCTCAATTCGCAGTGATGGGATCATTTTCAACGCAGTTGCAACCCACGGCGGTGTGACCAGAATCTATCCCAGCAGGTAAGCATGTTAACACGCTGACAAAATCACCTTTATAGTTCTAATTGTTGTACAATTTGATTGTTTGACATCATTATTATTATTGTTATTATTATTATTAATCATTTCTGGTAATGAAACGAAGGATTCCTCAAAAGCGCCCTAGGCACTGTAGCTCGCAAGCCTGAAGAAACCTGTGGAGAGAAGACAATGAGAAGAAATTACAGTTTTAGAGGTGGGAGGAAAAGCCCAGAAGAATATTCTGGGGAAAACCCATGGAATCAGGCAGGGACTGAAAACCCAATCCACATATTGGCCCAGGCGGGATTCGAACCCGGGTCACAGCGGTGGAAGGCGAGGAAAGTACCGCTACGCCAACCTGACTCCCAAACATAACCAAACAAGCAAACAAACAAACAACAAAGTGATAAACCTCCAAGAAAGAGTCTTACTCTCAAGTGTACATTTTCTTTATAAAGAGAACATCCAGTAGCAGAGTTTTGTACACTCCCTACTGTTTTCAGTACTGGACCATGTCCGCCAAAATCCATCAATCACACTGCTTCCAATGAATGCTTTGCTTTAGGCCTCCAGGCCCAAGTCCATCATACTCCATCAATATTTAGTCAAACCAGGCCTGCAGGACCAAGTCCCCGCAAAATCCATCAATATGGGGGGATGGATTTTGATGGAGTTGGGGAGGTTAGGATTAACCCTAACCTTCCTGAATCCATAAAAATCCATACCAGTGTTTTGGAGGATTTCGGCGCATTCAGGATACCTCCATATATAGAAAACTGGGGGATTTTGATAGATTGAGGATTGTAAGCCTAGCGGTACTGCAGGATTTTGATGGATTCAGGATACCTCCATATTGAACAGTCACCAATTCCAACACATTTAGATAATAATAATAATAATATCGGAGTCTTATAAAGTGCACGTATCTACCAACTATTAGGTACTCAAGGCGCTGGAGATGACATAATTGGTGGCTTTTGGGGGATTCAGGATACTTTGTAGTAAAGATACCCAAGGGGTTAGGGTTAAAGATTGACTATCCATGCTATTTTGGAGAGAAAAAAACATTAATATTATTAAAAAAAATTAAAAAAATTATATTGCTATTTTCTAGAAATACACAAATGTTATTCACTTTTGAATGAGACACTGTCCAAGATAAATTGGCCTATGTTAGGTATGGAATAATTATTGAACAAATTTCGAATAATTGGTGACCTCCTTTTTTTTTTCGAACCAAATAACGATTATGCAATTTTACAAGAAGCTTCCGCTCAGCTGAAAGTCATACTAACAAAAAGTTCAGACAAGTGAGGCGCCTCATGTACTGCTCCCCGTGATGATTGGGTACAGTTTGTAGGGGTTCAGTAACCACTTGGCCATAAACACTCCAAATCTGTCATGTTTGGGAAAAAAAATGGGTGGGAACACTGATCAGTTCAGTGGGCAGACTATACGTGAACCAAGGAGACCGCTAGCGAGTGAATGCGGTTACAATCAGAGACCATGGAGCAAATTTGGGGATGGTACAGTTGTTTTCTTTATATGCTTTTGTCACCCCCCCCCCCCCCTCCCAAAAAAAAATTGAAGGCTTAAGTTATTTTTAGGTTGGTTTTGAATATCCGGTTTCCAAAATAAAAAACGAATAGTGGAATTGAAAAGCGGACTTTAAGCCTAACCCTGCCAGACGCAACACAGTGCGTCAGGTTGAAAAGAACTGGTGCACTTTGATGCATTCAGCTACCAACACCAGTGCATGAACAGCCAGCTCAGAAACAATGAGAGCTAAGGCTGCATCCGAATCAACTGTCTAGAGCTAGGTCTAGGTCTGCGCCCATTGAAGACACGCTGACAATAGACGTAGCCGTAGCTCTCGAAGCCCGTTTCGGACACGGCCTTAGTCCCATTGAACAATGCCACAGTTGTATCCTGCTGCTTGCGTTGACCATGGAATCTGAGGCGGTGTGGCCTTCAGACTTTTCCCCTGATGGATCTTGCTACATGTACAAATTGGCAGGCTTGTCACTGTAAGTCGAGGGTTGCATGTTGCTACGTTTGGCAGGGTTCTATAGCAAACAAATCCTGATTTTAAATCCCACCACTAGTTTAAAATAACCCAAGCTGTATGATGCAATTGTCTTCAGCGTTCTGGATGAATGGACTGCCGAGGAGATAGCGGCTTTCCAAGATCCATGGGATCAGCAGTACTACCGAAGGGCACTATACACTGACAAATACGTCTTTGCTGCACCCTACAACTCAGGTGGGTGAGGCTCATAGGCTTATTTGGGGGGGGGGGGGAGAGACCTCCACCCTCCTCCCCCGCCCCCCCTAAAAAAAAACGAAAAAAAATGTATGTGAAGAGTGAAGAGGACTGTGTTAACCAGTTCAGAAGAGGTGACAACACGCATTGGCTGTTTTTATACACAGGCACGGCTGATGGATTATATGTCAAGATTGCCTCGACTCGCCTCTGGGTGATGTCTAAACACGCTAATCCCCCCCACTGCTATGTACACACACACACACACACACACACCCACCCACACACACAAAGACCGTGAAGTCTGTAGAGGCGGACCATGTTATTGAGGTAGCGCTGATAGAAATACGCGGAGCTATACGGCATGTTTCCGAACGTGCCAAACTGAACTATTTAGTTCGGTTTGGTTTTGTGGGGTTCACAAATGCTATGTTCGGCGAATTTTGGTTCAGTTTGGCAGTTTACTAGATTGAGTCATTGAGTATAGATGACGTTCTTAACTGAGCCTTTTGGGTCCAGATCCTCTATCCAAGCTACCGTAGTCTTGGGGGGTTTTCCCATTAAATGTTTGACCTTATGAATTTCTGTCGCCGATGGTCAGCGAATGTTCAATTCCTAATCTGCTGCTGCTTTTGGAATTCATATTTAGACGGTGTGATGTTGCCAGTGAATGAATCCTACTGGACATCTCTCATGGTCAGCAAGGCAGTTCACATGACCAAGGACATCATTCATGCAGGTAAGTACGTAGATTCTTTGCATGCAGGGGTCCTCCCAAATCGAGTCTCGCCGGTCCATGTTCTCGAAATTCTGTGAACGTCTTTGTAGCAAACACTGACGAGTCTAGTCACAGACTCCCATGTCTGAGTTTACCCAATTTTTATCAGCCTGATCGGTTGAACGTAAGTTGAGGTCAACAATGTTAATTTGATAATAGTCATCAATTCACAGTATTTTCAGATGCGTTGTAAATTCTAATGCTTTCTTTTCTTTCGAAGTACCCATTGGATGGGCCCAGGCTGGACACAAACTAAATGCAAAACAATAGGACGTTACATGTGTTGTAGATCCTATACATGGATGTGCCGTATTCTCAGTGGTCTTGTGTCAAACTGGAAGGCTATAAGGGAGTGGCGCCCCTTGCCTCAGTGTAATGACTGGCCAGGGTAAGGTAAATGGGCTCCTAAGATGACAAAACAGTGTAGGAATTGGTTATGGAAAGCCCTAGTTTGTCCTGGAAATTTTCAGATTTCTGTGGGAACCCTGCTTTATTACTTGAACATTCCAGAGATTTTTTTTCTGAATTCTGCAACTAAAATCCCATACAACGGTCGTATCATGGATATACTTGTCCACAACTTGTTCACATATTTAATGAGATGAATCCTTACGGTGCAAGCAAAAATCAATCTTATTAATTACTCCGTTGACTTCCATTCCAAAAGAGGTTCTCCAAAATTGTCAACCATGAAACAATTATATTTTTTATGGGATCCGCGCACAAGTACCCCCTCAACAGTAAGAGAGGGAGAGTTGGGGGAGGCCACTGGGAGAGATATTTGAACGCATCGCCTGATGCTCAAGCGTTGTCAAGCGAAGATGCCATGGCTTTGTGCACATTCAGAATAAACCTGTAAATCATGAAACCATAAATAATTGTTTCCTCTTTTTGTTTCTTTCCATCTCCAGTTGTCGCTGCCAGTTTGGACCCCGATGTGTTCAATGACATGTGGATAGGCAAAACTAAAAAGGTTAGATTTTATTCCTTTTCCGTGTACCCTCCGCGCAGGCAACGTATTGCAAAGTGCAGTCCGTTTTGCTCAATTTTTTTTATTAAAAAAAAAAATGTCATATTTCACCAAGTTTCTCATTCAAACAGTGCCAAGTGAAGTGGTGAGCGCCCCTTTAATTAATAGTTCAACTATTGACCCTGAAAATCCTAGCCAAACCCCATTTCCTCTGAGAAGAACCACATGTTTGTGTAGTAAAGTCCTAACATTGAGTCTAGCCGGCCTCGACGCAGGGCATGGATAGTGAACCATCCTGTTAATAGAACTAGTCAGCAAGCTCAAGTGACGGCTGTGTGCAGTTGTCTGACCACTTTACAATCTGCAAACTGTAAACTTGATAGACAGCAAACAGTTGAGTGAATTTGGACCCCCTGTTATAATGTGTACCCCCTATTATAATGTGTACTCCAGACTGTACTATTCCTAGCCTTTAGTCAAGTCCCACGCGCTTATCCGGACACGTGACGCACCCCGGATGCTGACACGTAAAAAGACTAGCACGAGCGGCGAAGCCGTGAGGGCCTTTACCATCTCGGGGAGAACGCTTATGTTTCTCTTTACATTTGTCTACCAATTTGGTAAACATGCATAATGCATTACTCGTTGTGAATTGACCAATGAAAATGCAGAATTACTAACGTAAATCAGCCGTCGTGCGCCATGGCGCGGGTGCTGTTGCTGGTAACCGCAAACCACCGTTAGATGATTGGTTTATATTGCTTGATTTATATTACATGAATAAATGGGTAAGTGATTAGTTCCACGAGATTGCACAGGTAACGTGATTGGCCGTCTGTTTCTCAAAACCGAATGCACGGACAATGAAAACGATTGAACTATCGTTGAATTGAAATGGGATTCAAGACGTGCAGAAGAAAATTGGATGGGAAAACCTATACCATACTAACGTGGAGGGTACTGCAATTACAATTTTGTATAATGTTATATTTTATCTGCTCAAATATTGTCATAAATTAGCATTTCCAATAATTTTGGCCGGATCCCAATTCTTAACATTACATTTCTAGTTTAAAACTTTTATTTCCCTGTTAATTCCCAATTGCGTCACTGATTTTGAAAATAATTGATAACTTGGATGGCCCCACAATGAGGAGCAGATCTAGATAGAAGTAAAAAAAGAAATGTCCCTATTATGTGCAGTTGGATGCAAGCTTGCATAAAATCTTTGTAACCCAGATATTGTTTGCTAAATGACCTTTATGGTGTTTTTTTTTTAAATTTGAAACAGGGATTCAACGACATGGAAGACGAGAAATTGTCCTGTTTGAATGAGGTGGGTGAATTGGACAAAGATTTTTTGCATCACAGTCTCGTTTGGATGCAATTCTGAAACCGAAGGCTTCCACTTGAGTTACAGAACATGGGCCAATTTTACGATGCTGCTTAGCACAAAATGTTGCTCAGCACCAAAAAAAGTCTGGCTTATAAAAAAGCAGGTTACCAGCCCAAACGCCACATGATTTTCATGCTAAGCAAACGACAGCTGAATACTAATCATGAGCAATATACATCACTTGGAGTTTTGGCCGGTAACCTGCTTTTATAAGCCAGACTTTTGTTGTGCTAAGCAAATTGTTGTGCTTAGCAGTGCTGTGAAATTAGTCCCAGGTGTAAATCCACACCTGACCTGAGCTTCAGATGAAAGTAACTTTTATTTCAAGTTTCAAGAAGTTTTGGTTTTTTTGTATTCGGGCCATTCCAGCATTAGGAAAGGGCGGAATGAATGTCTCTGACTGAGCCAATTAACCATGATATCTGATTAACGATTTAGAGAAATGATAAAAAAAAACCTCCTACTCTGTCATCTCCTTGACCACTCACTACAATATGATGGATGGAAAAGATTTGAAAAATTCACACCAGGTGTATTCACTGAGTTCTTTAACCCTAACTCCTTGGCAATTTTTTGCTAGGATGTAACCTAAATCCTGCAAAATCCTCCGACTGCCTCCATGTTAAAGTTGCATACAGACTCAATCCTGCAAAATACTCCAGCAATCGCTGTCAGTATGTTGAAGCAGAGCCAGTGACATCCTGGAGCAGTACAGAGGATTTCAAGTACAATCTAGGCCTACATTTGGGCCCGACTGAGCATTTATAAACAAAATAAGGTCCGGCCCAAGACCTCGACACAGTGCATCCTCCAAAATCAGCCACACAAGTTTGCCATATAGCCTCAATCCTGCAAAATCCTTGATTTTGCAAAGATGATTTTGGAGGATTTGGGAAGGTTAGGATTAAAAGCTCTGTTGCAAATATGAAATCCTTATGAAAATTGCCTTATATGAAATCTTTTGACTTGCACAAGTTTTAAAGAGTTGTGCCAACAGTTATAAACTTGTTTTTCTTTAATGGTGCTTTTAATATAGCTGTTGGTACAAAAAGCAAAGTCGTAGCTGGCAAAACCAGGTTCTTCGTGTTTGAAATTGTCCCTTCGTTTCTAGTGTGGAAAGGTTGTTGATTTCTGAACTGCTAACTATTAAATTGATTTTTTTCTCCTAACAAATTTTTAATTTGTATGTGTTGTTTTTATAAGAAGGAAAAACAACTCTACTTTATTCCGATTTAGGGCGTCTGCAACCAACTGAGCAATGGCTGTCATTTTGCCCACAAATTAACCTGCCCAGCAAGAGCCGAATTATTGCTTAGCAGCCAATAAGTCGAATTTTGAGAAGAAATTATGCAATAACTAAATATCAGTGGATTTTTCGTTTGAAGTCTCTTTGAAAATTGAATAACGTTTACATCGCTAAGATAATAGCAATTGACAAAAACAAATTTTGCGAATAGATATAAATAGCGCAGGGAACGCATCTCCAACAAGGACCATTTCTTGCATGTCTTGAAATTCTGTCAAGATTTGAAGACTGTTTCGCCCTCTTACTTCTCCAGAGTATCCAGTGCTACATCCTTGACGATGGTGGATTCATCGTAGCAACCAACCAGGAAGATCGCCAAGGAAATGTAAGATTCCCAAAATATTATTCCCATAAATGTCGAAATGTATCTTCAAAAAAACAAGCATAAATTTGATTTGTCATTGGAAGCCAGCTCAAAGGGAATGTACATCATTGGCTTTTGCTGTATTTTTCAGAAATGAACTATTTGAGGGGTTAGTATAATAGATCAAATACTGTTACACTGACAAGTTTGAAGTTTTGTGTTCGAAAATGCTGGAAAAACCAAGAAAAACAAATATGTTCAAGTAGTCTGGTTCCCTGACTCCACTAAAGATGTAATGAATCAATTTATTGATGCCCAAAAATTGTAAGGTAAGGAAACCAGTCTAGCTGGCCTGCACCCATTCATGAACATGTAACCAATAGCAAACAAAATTTGGACTGAAAAAAGGGTAAATTTGGAGCAGTAGTTGAAAAATAGATAGGTATTTCCAACGGTGGTCGGCCGACCATCGTAGGAAATTTATACAAAATACCACTTTTCTTGAAAATGACTTCACACCAGGTGCCATAATTTTACAGGATGCTTTAGACTGTCATTTACCAACATCCTAGTAAGGTATTTCGTAAAAATTTGGTAGTTTTGTTTTCCAATGTTTGCAAATGTTGTATATTCCCTTTAAAAGCACATTCCTGTGTTTTAGTGCTTGTCCAAATTCATATCCGGGACGAGTTCTGGACAAGTTGCGGGTAGAATCATTCACTTTGTCCGGAAGAAGCTCTGCATTTGTCCCGGACATGTTCCGGGGAAGTTTACATCAACAACTACTTGACTCACCGATACCAACAACTTCATTGTGGGAACACTGCAAGGAAGTTGTTCAGAATCCTGTAACTTATACCCGATAGAATGTTCGCAACTTGTCTGGAACTAGTCACTGATATTGAGACGGGCCCTTACTGCGCTGTCATGCAGTGCATGGCCTAATGACCCTGTTGTTTTGTTGGATACAGATGAATGCAGAAAGAGACACATAACAAATTGTTTATGAAAATCATTCTTTCCTTTTTTTGTTTTCTTTCCTAGGTTGGCAGTTTCTTTGGGATTATTGATGGCGATCTGATGCTGGATCTCAAGAACAAAACTGTCTATAATCTGTATGTGGTAGTATTCAATTTCTAATATTTTTCCATCATTTTCATGATTTTATAAATTCATCAGTACAGCGGAACGCCACTATACGAACGAACATCGTGGGATCTACATAAATTGTTCATAATAGTGATCGTTTGGTATAGCGATTTTAAGCTGCCGGTGCTCCGGTACTCACTTTTCAATAAATAAATAACTTCACCCTGCATGCCCTGGTAGTTACTGAACGATGGCTTTGAACATGTGCCGACTATTGAATAATGTAATTTCACAGTTTTTTTCAGCTTACTACCTACAGCTATGGGTGGCTTTTCCTTCATGTTCCTGGGAGAAAAAATAGGGACTTGTTGCCGTTCTGTTGACATTTTTTCCAACAAAGTTCAGTACGTTATGAACACACAAATCAGGAGCCAAGCACGATGTTCAGTATAGCTGAATGTGTGGTATAGCGGTGTTCGGTATAGTGACGTTGCACTGTACTGCATTAGAAACAACACATTTATGATTTGATTATCAGTTTGATGAACATTTAATAATATTGTCATGTTGTATCGCAGTGTATCTAAAAGGACCTCACTGTTACGTATTAATGGTATTATTAATCCGCGGTTCAGTATTTATTGTTATTAACCTCTCAAATCAGCAGGCCTTGATTTTGCTGTCGTGGATTAATATATCGATATTTCCTAATGGATAATTGTTTTGATGCTGCTTTCATTGATAAATATGTCTTGATATTGCTCTCACGGACCATAGTTCATTTGTATTACTTTATGTAATGTGTGCACTCTTGAGTTTAGATTTCTTCATATTGCATCGTTGATCAACATTTCCTGATACTGCCCCAATCCAATACTTCTCATTATTGCCCTTGTGGATCAATATGTCTTGATATTTTCTCTTTGATTAACCTAAATTCCCTAGGTCATATTAAACTTGGGGAATTCAAGACTGTTAACATTTCTTGATATTGCCTCATAGATCAATATTGCTTAATATTACCTCATGAATCAGTATGGCTTGATATTGCCTTCATATCAATATCTCTTTCTATTGCCCTCAAATCAATATTTCTTGATATTGCCTTGACATAGGATGACAATGAATGACTTCCAGGCTGCGTGCCCCAGACAGAGTGCTGGAGCGGGATCATCTGGCCCCAGAAGCACAAGCGTGGTGAGTAGAATTAATTTAATGAAATATGATGAAATGGCCAACATACTCAGACTTACGGCCAGTTTAACTGTCTTGAGTTAAATAAACAGAAATTCAAGTATTTCTTACATTGTTCTTTTTTTTGTGCAGCCAACACTCTCTGATGTGGTGAATTTCAATACTTGGGCAGTCACTGCTGCATGGTAAGTTGCGTTTTCAAACACTTGCTGTTTTGAGTGTTTATAGATATTATGGAGGAAACAAACCAACATCAGCAAAGATTCCAAATGGAATGACAAGGAACTTGCCCATTTTTTTTTTTCAGCAAGGGGCTTCTTTGTAAATCCTTGAAGTGTAGCTGCTCACCTATGCTAATTAATAGAGAGGTTTCACACATCTGAAAAGATATGCCTATGCATACGTTTAGTAACCCGCCACAGGGATAACCCGCCACAACGAGAGGGTGTTATCACAACGAACCACCATCACCCACAAACCGCCAGTAACATCGTCTTGGGGATCTTGTGGGAAACTAGTGTGCATGCGCTACTTCTGCAGGCAATTACGGTCCATTTTGATTCGCACGAGACGAGGACTATACACCACTAAGAGCTGACCACTGAAGATGCACAAGAGTCTTGCTGCATCTTGTATGCTACTTGGGGCGGAGACCAGCCACGGTTATAGACACGCTGCGGCGGGACGTTGGTCTCAGGTACACGGGAGAGCTGAGGACCCTAATGCTGGATAGGGAAGAGTGGAGGGCGCCGACCAAGTCCCGAGTTGGTGTAGGCTAGGCTGCACCCTCGCATCGCATCCCATCGCTACTGGAAGGAATTTAGGAGTTTGATTCAGAACTAACATGAAAGGTTTTGAACAGGTTTGCCCGCATTGCACATTCGCGACAAGATTTCCAAGACGTTTTTTCTGGCGGTTCGTGGGTGATGGTGGTTTGTCATGATGATAACGCCCTTTCACGGTGGCGGGTTATCGCAGTTGCGACAACCTGCTGCGTCAACAACGAGTTGTAGAATATGTTGTACAGTCCTACTTCAGGGAAGCCCCTTTTTTTAACATTTGGTTTAATAGTAGAATGTGATCTCGGCAAGAATCGTCATACTGTCATTACTGAACGAACCCACTGTTATTTTTGTTACACCTTAATTTAAATGGTCAAATATATTGTTGATGAACGTAAACATTGCTGTATTTCTCCATCATTTTTATCCTTTTTTTTATTTGTTAAGGTCATTCCTTCGTCATTTTCTGTATGACATCTTCTTCCTCGGAGTCAGTGATTTTAGCAGTAAGTTTGCATTGTTTTAGCAGTATTGATATCATTTTTTTGTTGTGGTACTATCTGATGTTACCAATAAATTTACATTTTTTTAACAAGTAAAAAAGAAATTTCAAACGACACTCTAAGGATGCCCATTGGAAAACTTATTAAATTTTGTAGTTTCTTTAAAAGAAAATGGATCACATTTCATGGCTTTGCGCAGAAATTACTCTCTTGTGATCAAATTGATTTCATTGGGTTGCAACATACCATGTCAGTATAGCTCGTATGTTTTGTTCAACTTCACTGTTTTGGCTACCCTGTGACACATGTTTTGCAGTTAAATGTCTTCGCAGAGCTGACAAACCGGCGAATCGACCATTTTGGTGATTTCAAATTTTTGTTATTTTTAGGGTTTATGAAGGTTGCTCTTTCAAGTACATGTATATATGCCAAAATTTTTAATTTTTGTCTGGATTTTGAGATTCAGAGCCCCCCTTGTGGCGAATCACTCACAAAAACAAATCCATAATTTGACATAGTGACGAATACGAGATTTTGCTGGTAACCAGCTTATGTAAGGTGTGCGTTCAAAGTACCAACGAATGTTATTCGTCGGATTGGCGCGCGCGGCGCGCGCGATCCGACAAACTGACGAATAGCTAACAAACAGTGTGAAGAACAACCGACTATTGGAGATTAATGTAATTTGACAAACTGACGAATACGTTTACGATCAAATAAAATCATATCGCACAACTTCTCTGATTAAATAAGTGACCTGATGGATACTTAGTTTCCTATTTTATTCAGAATATATACTAAAAGGGTTTTTATCGAAACATTAAGGGTAAAATACGGCGCCCAGAAAAGTGTCCAACTTCAAACGCGAATTACTCCAAACTAGGTTTTCGCTTATTCGTCGGTTTGTCAGCTCTGCGACGATGTGTACCCTTGTTGTAGTAACTTGGGCTGTGCACTCTTAACGAAGTATTTCAAATTGGCATCAAAACAAAAGGCCAGTGACCCAAAGAAAAGGTCTCAAAAAGCGGTAATTAAAAATGGCCCCCAAGAGTTTGGCTTCAAATTCATCTGTCTGAGTAGGTTGCAGCCAGTATCACCAATAATTATTTTTTTGAGTACCAAAATACATTGTATTTAAAGTGGGCGGGGAAAAAGGAAGTGAGCGGGGACAAGAAAATGTTGGGTTTTTTTCTTGGCCTAAGGAATTTTGAAAGACCTCATGGCAAGTGTAATTTTATTGTTTATGACGTTTTTGTCAAAAGGGCTGTATAAATACCCACTTTTTAGAACACTTTTATACCCCAGATTGTATACATTTCTTCCTATTGTTTTCTAGCTTCCTATGTTGAAGCTGAAGACATAGAAGCTTCGAAAAACGTGAGCTGTATCAAGATTGTGAAGCAGTACTACTATGGGGACGGCATCAGATACTCCAGTGGTTTGATTGACTGTACCGGCTGTTCAAGGTAACAAGCACAAGCATTGACCCTAAAGCCTGGTTCATACTTCACGTGAATGCGAAGCGAATTTGACGTCATGAAACATTCGCTGTGAAATTCGCCCGAGTTGACATATGTTTAACTTTTACGAATTCGCAGCCCGAATACTTGCCATGACGTCACAAATTCGCTTTCGCTTTCGCCAAGTATGAACCGGGCTTAACCCTGCCAGATGCAACACAGTGCATCAGGTGTAAAAGTTTGTGGAACCTTTCTGCACTGAGCCATCAACACCAGTGCATAAACTGACAATTCTGAAACAATGAGAGCTAGTCCCATTGAAAAATGCCACAGTTGTATCCTGCTGCACCAGGTGACCACAGACTCTGAGGCAGTTGGGCCTTGAGATTTGTGACCTGATGGATCTTGCTGCACTGGGCAGGCTTGTCACTTTGAAAGATGTTGCATGTTGCTGCGTTTATAAGGAGCAGGTTGTCAGTATTTCGTTATTTTGGCTACATAAGTCAGTAATGTTTGGTATCAAAAAAGAAAATATGTCACTATACTGTATTATTTTAATATGGTCCAAGCCTAAGAGTTTGAGCTACAAACTGTTTTTAATTTTTAGCTGCGGAAAGCAGCTCTCCAAGTGCTCATGTCTCTCCGTTAGTCCGTAGGTTAGTTAGTTAGTAACAAACATTGTAATGCGCACCTGTGCACTATAACTCACCTTACCCAGCTCCTGCTTGAGGCCCTGTGTCAGTTTTATGGCCCTCAAGGGAGGGCAGACAGACTTGCATTATCGAGGTCAAGTTTGCATTGTGACGTTCAACAAATGGGAAATCCTTTATTTCAATGCCAGAGACATGTACATGCAACAGCGCCATCTATCTCATACAGACTAAGCAGAAGGTACACATGTACGGTATGAACACGAACTCACTGGCCCGCAGCTTCCGAGATCATTTTCGAGCTGGTTTAAAATGTAACAACTATGTTTGCGTTTTTGTATGATATAGGTTGTGGCGTGCAAGTCACATCGACGATACCAACCTTCTTCTAGTGGTGACCGAATCTGGATGCGATGCTTGCCCCAACAAAGTGGTCACCCAGGTCGCCGAGGAACCGCCTCCTGATATCCTTGACACACCCACATTGATGAGTGCTAATTAGTGCACTTGTAGTCCGGTCACAGCATAGAGCTATATTGAATAACTAGAGCGCCCTCTCCTCAATCTTGCATCTGGAGACGCTTTGAAGCCGTCCTGGGGGCAGACATTTTGAATTCATGTGCGTGTTTTTAGAACATAATGAAATGAGATGGATTGAATTTTGAAAGTGTACTCTAAATGTAACGCGCAAGTAGAACATACATGAACAACTTCAGCGCTTCATGACGTGCAAAAAGAATCTGCAGCTAGAGCAAAGAGCAAAACAAAACGCTCATTTGCTGATCGTGCGTTACGGTTTTGGGCGTATCGGATTCGATAACGCACCTGTATAGAATACAAACGCAGATATGCAAATAACCGTACAAAAGAAGTACAAAAAGTTTTCCATAGGTTTGTGCACAAACATGGATGCGCCCAGCAGGCATCACTTTGTACATGAGTCAACGCTCTAGTAATTTAATATAGCTCTATGGGTCACAGGCTCTTTCCCTGACCTGAGTTTTGGAAGGGGGGGGGGGGTTGAGATGTAAGGGGAGGGATGGAGGGGGATTGTCAACCCCCAAACTGGAACATTTCATCTCAATGCACAAAACATGAGCTGTATCGTGCTTATCGCTTGTTCTGTTATGAAAAATGTATGATGTACCCAAAGAGCATGGATTTAACAGTTTTGTACATCAGGGCATGAAGGCATATTTAAACATCACTGAACCATCCCTCCCTCCTTAGTAGCAGAACTCATTGGCAAAAGGGGGAGGACGCAGTGCGGTTGCAAATCCCCATTGGCATGTACATCAACCGTAGTTTGTGCAAGTTTTGCCTTCAAGTCGTCAAAAGTGCTGCATAGAAATTCTACTACCCAAAAGTGACAGAGCTGCCCGTCACTGATAAATGTTCTATTTGTTGTGTCGCCGTAGGTCATGCAGACATAAGGATTCTGTGCTCGAGTAGCGCCTAATGGTGAAAAGGAGAAAGAGTTTGCAACCTTTGAACATATAGGCAATAAGCCATATGCGAATAAAATTGGAATAACATCTGGTACCTTGACTTGCTCAAATCTTTGGCACGTTTTAACTTTGACTTCTCCAGACCAAAGAGACTGTTGCTATATCACATCATTCGGGGCAAGCATTACGCTAGCAACCCCCAGCTCTGGCATGGTCTGGTGTCTTTGTGCCATTCTCGCCCATTGTGAGCAGTGCATTGATGCTGAGCGTCTCTTACGTAACTATGCAACAGCTTGCCCCCGTATCGTGTGATATAGCAACAGTGTCGTTGGTCTGGAGAATTCAAAGCAAAACGTGCCAAGCATTATGAGCAAGTCAGTAAACCAGATGTTATTCAAATGAAAATGCATGCCTGAATCTTCCACTTTTCAGCCGTATCCACTTTTGCTTGGAATTGTTGCCCAATGGCCTTTTACACACAGGTGTACAGCAAATGGTCACAAGTTAGGTTTAATTTCCTTAACTGACTTTGACGCGTGCACGTGAAGGCCCTGATCCCTGCGAAGCAGCCAAACATCCCCGCTATCGTGAGAGGCCCAGCGAACATTGCTATGACTTCGATGAGAATGTAAGTAAAGGTTGAAGACCCAGACCACAGATTGCTCATTTTGGCAAGGATGGGATTTTCCATATTCGTCTGGTTAATATCACCGTGCACTCTACGTAGTTGCTGATCATTTATAGTGCTGTTGGATTTAATAGTGAAATTCAAAAGTCATTCATTTCATCGTAACGTATTTGAAAACCATGAGGAAAGTGGTGTGCATTGTGTTTCAATAAGCTGGTTTTGTTTTTGTTTGTTCTTTTTTTTGGGGGGTGGTGGTTTCTTTTGGGGGGAGTGCAGACTGAATAAGGCAGAGTCTTAAAATTGCCTAACTGGATACTAAGCATAGTGAAAAGGCAAAGAACTGTAGAACTGAGAGCGCTGGAGTGTTTGAAAGTTGCAAAAGCTCTAACTTTAGTTCTGTTGATCCAGTGGGTTTATTTAGGCTACAGGTCACCCTAAACTTCAAAAACACGTTGAAACACTGGGGGGAAGAAACAGCCTCACATTCACATCCTCTTTTGGGCGTTCAAACCCTCGCTGCAGAGACAGTACTATTGTTTCAGTTTGTTTTGCAAGTTTCATATTTTGCAAGTTCCTCATTCAAACATAAATAAATGACATGTTGGAAGCCCCTTTAAATCGCTTGAACCTTTGATCTAGAATTCGGTTGATTTACAATGCAGTGCGCCACCAAGAGTTTGCCATGGAAAGTCAATTTTTCAAGTTTACGGTCAACAAAAACATGGCCCATTCATAGCGTTGCGCCCTTACAAAAAATTCCATATTTATAAAAAAGAAAAGAAAAGGGCAAACATGTACTAGAATCGTACTAGAATCGTACTCTTTTGAAACTACTGACCAGAAAAACTAACAATTTCAAATGTCCCGCGCTGCGAATTTGTGGACCATCTACCACAATGCACTGGCAAAAATGAACTCTCTGGGGCAAACTCTTGGTGGCATTGTGAATGACCAAATTTCCTAGCCAAGCACCAGCCTCAGCAACAAGAACCGTCTGTTGATGCGTACTCCCTTGGGTAAACGTTCTTGAGTCTGACAGAGCAGATATGACTCATCCTGTCACTAGAACCGGCAATAAACCTCTAGTTGCAGTCGCCTTCAATCCATTGAGATGTACTACTAGCCCAAGCAGCCTCAAGACCATTGTTGTGTGGGTGGTTAGGCTAAATGTTCAACGTACTACAAAGTGCAGTACCACCCTGTAATATGCAAAAATGGAGTGATATTATAATGTGTGTGTTTATGACATGTATCTCATCCTTGTCTTATTCTCCAGGAGTCCTTTGATGATTGTAGTTCTGCTTCCATCTTGAGATCGCATCTCTACCGTCTCCTTGCCCTTCAGCTTCTCCTCCTCGTCCTAACCAGGTTGATGTAATCTTGACCAGACCAGATATGGGTCCTAAGGAGAATATGTTTAACTTAGATTTTCTCTTCGTGTTGATGTACTTGTATTGCGCAATCTGACATCTTAAACCTAATAATAAATGTAACATTTCCATCAGATAAAGTGGTTCTAATCCTTGAAGATCTTTGAATGAATACATATACAGATATTACGTGGACAGGGGTGAAAATGTCGATTGTACCTATTGATTTATTGAAAACAGCATGGTTCTCAACTTTGAGGACAGTATCTGAAAATAATAGTCATTCAAGGGTGCTGGTCAGTGGAAAGTCAATGAGTGTGCAAGTAAAGGTCATTATGTATGGGAGAGAAACTGATTGAAGGGGTTTTGAGGTGGCGTGTGACGGGAGATAAGTCCTGTATTGCCCTCAACGCGTCTGGTAAGGAGTTCCAGAGACGCGGTGCAGAGCTGGAAAATGCACGGTCTCCGTAGGTCGCCAAACGAGTCTTCGGGACAAAGGGTACATTGGATGCTGACCTCGGACCTGATCTCAGTTGACGATGTTTTAACATTTCCTGCAGATAAAGTGGGGCTAAGCCATGAAGAGCTTTAAATGAATACAGATGTTACATATATAGATATTTCGTGGATGGGGGTGAACATGTAAGCTGTACCTTGTAATTGATGTCGACAGTGTAATGTTCTTTGAGATGGCCACTTGTGGCTCATTTTGGGGATTTGGGTGACATTTGTCTTGAAAGGTCAAACAAAGTCGCTTGATCCTTGTTAATTCAACTCGATCTTCGTTGTATTCTGCTGATAATGATGTGTGTTTGTTTTTTAAATCAAATTGCAATTTCAGTTGATTCAAATGTTCAGTGTAAGCCTTTGGGCTTGATGTACTGCCGTCAATCCGCAATATGTAGTACCTTCCGCTACTTTTCTTGTTTGGTTTGTACTTTGTAATTATTATGTAAAGTCGAAATATTTTAAAGCAAAATGCGGTGAACCATCGAGTTCTACTTTTGTGTTTGTTTGTAAATACTTCTCTTGTAAAATATGTTCGAAAGTGGGAAATTTTGTTTATGACATTGGAAATGTCTTTATTTTTTTTTCGACCTCTAAAATGTCAGCTTTCCAAATCATCTTTGAAACCTAGAAATCTTATATTTAATCAAGAAAGTCAAATTATGTCTTAAGATTTACACTATTAAGTTCTTTATTCATTCATGTACATATACATTTAAAAAAAAATCACTTCACATCAAAATCACTTCGTGGATAAGTAATGTGGTATTATGATCATGCAACTATTCAAAAATTGTATTCATGTGTTTGTGATCTTGATGTGCTGTTCAATTATTGTAGCCCTGTCTTCTCTCTCTCTCATATACAGAGTCAGTACTTCTCAACTGAGGTTGAGCAGATGAAATTTGTGTATCGAAATTATTTTTAAATGTGTCGGTTAGTTATTTAGAAGCAGTTTCTTCTTTTACCTCCAAGATTTGTAGGTTTTTCCCCTAGCACCCTCTATAAATCCAACCAACAGATTCCAAGGTTTTATCTGCCGATAGAACCAACAAGAGCTGACAG
Organism: Patiria pectinifera; assembly: GCA_029964075.1. NCBI lineage: Eukaryota > Metazoa > Echinodermata > Asteroidea > Valvatida > Asterinidae > Patiria > Patiria pectinifera. The sequence goes on along the minus strand of CM057149.1, from coordinate 28,816,509 downwards.
AAACGGCTTTTGGATTTTGTTTGATTCTTCTTGGATTCGGGAGGTTTGTAAGGGTTTAGGAAAGTTGATGGTTTTCAAGCTTGGTATATAGGGTCCGGACGAGTATCAGTGTATGTTTTTTATATGTATCGAAACATATCAATGTGTGTAAATGGTACCTTAATATACATTGTATGAAGGCCACCGTGTATTATCTTGATGTGCAATGGTTGTGCACATCGCTTTTTTCCACTTGGAATTCAGGAAAAAATATTTCAAACAGTACTTGTGTCATTGTAGTTAGCTTGTATGCTGAAATATTAGATTTCTATTACAATAGTGTGGTTGGAATCTGTGTATTTTTTTTATTTATTTATTCATAAAATTGAAATCTGTGATAAAGTGTCCGGAGAGTGAAACATCACTGCAGATGTCTGAGCCGCCAGCTCTGCTGTTTATTTAAGAAAAAAATATGCATGACAGACCTCCGTTTGCAAGTCTGTAAAATTTCTTGTTATACCTCCGTCTTGAATACTTTATTTGCATTGGCCTATAACGATCACGTGTTACGTTTGTAAAAAGTCATAGCGTACTCCCTGTGGGATATCGCCTATGTGATATCCCACAGGCTTTGTGCGTGTGGTACATAACGGTGTGATGTGAAACGCTTGTATCGTTGGTACCCACGCTATTTTCACCATGTTTTCACACATGAGTGGGAGCAGCGAACTAGCAGACGATCAGCTGTTTCGTGCACGCGACATGCATGTGAGTTGACATTCGATTGTCATGATTGTTGTGTTTACTGCTATTTGTTTTCATGTTTTCAAGTCCAAAGAATCCAAGACAGAGGTATAACAAAACAATTGTTGACTGATGTGATATAACATTTTGTACACCTCGAGGCACGTGGCACCCTCGACTGCTCCTCGGGTGTTCAAGACGTCATATCCCACATCACAGCAGTCACCAATTATTGTATTCCTGTTATTCATTGTCTATTCATAATTTGTTGTTCATAATTCAAAGATCTTAATATTCAGCAAACTTACACCAAGGTTCTTTCTATTGAAGTTTTGGATCAGAAAGTCAATCACTACATGTAAATGTTGAAAGTAATCTGGTAGACTTTTTGTTCTTATCCTCTGGTACCATTGTTTTGGTTTTAATTGTACAATTGCTTGTTATCCAATAAGTGCACATTTCAGGGTAATATTTAAGCGTAGTATTTAAATAGTGGGTATATGTTGTTCTCCCGTTAACATTATTTTTGCAGGCTTTGTATTACCTATAGATATATATATAGTTTGTAATTTTTGTTGAGTTTGGAAGTAATGTTGGATAGCTTGGGTATAGTAGTAGAACAACATTTGAATTTTGCTGTTTATTGGGTAGTTTCCTGGATGAAGTTTTAAAAAATGAAAACAAATTTTATCGGTTGCCTTGGCTGTAAATAACATTTTGTTAAGTAATGATATTTACTACAGTGTGTAGGTTTTCTGGGTTAATTTCAGATACCAGTTTTCTTGAATTACTAATGTCATTATTACAGGTCTCTTTACGGATCAAAGGAAGATGATTTTAGGGGATACCTTCCGTTTTATCTCCCTTTCTACTTTCTGTTTTGTAGAGAAGTTACTATTTTTTTTTTAACCTTGTATAAAAATAGCAGGGAATTTCAGTCCTAGTTATCTGCATGTACCGAAGACTAAACGACCTGTATTCGGTATTGCAGACTTGCTCTTGGTAGAATGAGTGCTAGTACTTTTTATCAAACTTCCCGAACAGAAAATTCTACTTGGTGAGTTTCCCTTACTATCAATGGCTTTAACTATAATGCTAATTTGTCGGGTAAAAATCTTATTTATTTTGAACGTATGTGAGGCCCCCCCCCCCCCATTTGAAATGCCAATATGTTTAAATGAACAATTTCCTTTTTATTTGGTGTTCATTTATTTTGTATTCATTATTCAACACAAGACTTTTTTTCATTGCCAACTAAGGCTTTAAGGCACATGCAGTACTCGGTAAACTTTAAGGGTTGGCATATACTAGGTTTTCCCGCATTTTTTTTTTAATTGGAAAACTGATTCAGAGAACTTGAAATGCATGAGATAAAAATGTATTGGATTTGACGTTCATGCCTGCAATATTAAAGCAACTCTTGCGATTGGATATTCAGATGACTGAGAGTGCTTCATTGTCTTCCAAGACCCTGTCCAACAAAGCCGTAGTGATAGTAGATATCTTTTGCCGGTGTCATATGGAAATCCGACTCCTATGAAAATTGGACCCCTTTTCCCTATTATTGGTTAATCCCTCGCACGTGCCAGGTCTCTCTCTCCTCTGTGATCCTAAAAATAGCATATTATCGTACTTACGCATGCGCAAGGTGAATGAGTCCATAAATCATGGAGTGGGATATTCACGCTACACCTGTGCCGGATGTGCGCTGTTCGTTCCGCTGATTTCGAACCGCTCGCACTATCGTTTTTGGAAGTTTTCATCGCGAGTCATTAATGTTTTCTCCCAGGATAAAGAAGAAAAACGAAAACGAGAATCCGACGGCAATGTTGTGCATTAAAGCGGGTGCAACCTGTAGTATCCTTACATGATAGCCATATGTATAGGCACCACATGCTCTGAAACCACACACCCAAACCCAGACATTACCTCATCCACATTGGAATGTATGAACCCCAACTTACTAAATGAATAATGAATATTAATAAATACCTTGGAGAGTTGATGGTTTCTGATTGGTCGAGAGTCGATCACGTGACCGGTCATTAACGGTGATAATGGACCGGCTTCAAAGATCAAGCGAATAAATGGCCCCTGAACCAGCATTGATCAAGCCCCGTTCAGCCCCATGCAAGCCAATGATTGGTCAAAATATAGTAACAGTCCTGCGGTAACTTTTAACAATTGAGCACTGCACATGCGCTCAACCCCCATCGCGTGAGACTGACGCGCGCGTACGCAACACAGTTGCTAGGGATGCGTGCGTGCGCGCGCGCGTAAGGACGTTTTGAAACGACATCGTACAGCAGCGTATATACTGAGGATGTTTACGACGAAAGCGTAGATCAACGATTTATTTTCTTTGAAACACTTCACCCACCGACATATTTACCTTTCCTAAACCAAGCATCTTTGTAATTCCGGACACAAGGAATGTGTAAACGAGATTTCAGCTTCCTCCATCAGGTAAAGATATGAAAACATTGTTGTAATTTGTTTCGCTACGGCACCAGTTTCTGTTGAGTTTACGTCGTTATAGCTGTTAAGCTAAAATATGGCCCATGAACATGAACACAAAAAAGTCTGGAAATATCGCCGGAAAAAAGTCACAAAATTGGAGCATTTTAACTGTTTATTTCGTTATAAAGGTATTTATTAATGGGAATAACAGTGTGAGGATCCGGTCTTCACTGCGTGATAATGACCGGGTGTGGGGGTGACCGCTGTTAATGGACCTCGACTTCGTCTCGGTCCATTAACAGCGGTCACCCCCACACCCGGTCATTATCACGCAGTGAAGACCGGCTCCTCACACTGTTATTCCGTTATTAAGGCCCTAACTTAGATCAGATTGCACCCTAGAACAATGTAGCCCTTTGATAAGCATTTAAACCATTGCTATGACGTCACACTTTTGTTCAAAGCGTGGATTCGGATCTACGAATCTTTCCACTGGTCACAAAGTGTGGATTTGGAACGAAGAATCTTTAGTAAAGTGTGGATTCGGAATTACGAATCCACACTTTGAACACGTCGGACAATCAGTGTTCTCCATAATGAGCATGAATAGGACCGTCTGCATGAAATTTGTTTTCCGAAAATTTCCAATGCATCTTCACTGTCAGATTTTCCGCCGTGACTTTAAAATCTACTTTTAGTTAGAAAGAAATCGTCGTCTGAAATATCCATTTTGTCGTAAGGAGCATATACACACAAAATGACTTGTACGGGTGTGTCGATACCAAACACGCCGGGAACCAATGTTGCAACCTGACGCCACTTCCGCGCTGTGTACAACGTCTATGGAGAATCATTTTAAGTATTTCCTAACAATTTTGGAAACATTTGTCAGTCCCAGATTCATGTCTTATCATCATTTTTGCAACGATCCCAACGAATGGCCTTCAATGAGATAATATATGACGAAAAAAGTGGCGTCAGGTTGCAGCATTCTTTCCAATACTTCTGTTGACACAATGGTTTAAGTCGAAGAATACACTCGCAAGTGTGGATTCTTAATTTACGAATTCACTCGGCGCTTCGCGCCTCGTGAATTCTTAAATTACGAATCCACACTTTCTCGTGTATTCTCCTTAACAGAACCTCATGTGATGTACTGAGATGTACCGGGACACAATAAACCAAGCAATCATCGAAGCAACAACTATTATCCATGTGCTGGTGACAATTAGCTCACTACATTACACAACCCTGCATTAAAATTCACATAAACTAGATGCTAAATGCCAATACTTGAAAATTCTTTTTAAAAATACTCCGAACTCTCACAGGTATTTAAGCTGCACAGAAAAATGATGATCAAGATGTCATCTTTCATGTTCTTTTCATTTTTTTGGTGGGTTGTTCATTGACTTTCCGAGAAATTCTCACCCAAAGAAGACGACCCCTATCTTCCCCAGGGCGGAAAAGTAGCCATCTTGAAAAATGATCCCTCCACAACATGGCAAACAAAAACACTTTCGAGCCCAATTAATTGCTTCCAAAATGTTCAGAATTGGAAGCCCCAAGTCTGGGCAAGAGGTTCATTGCCATATCTCTTCAATTCCCGATTTTATTTCCCTCAGAACACTGGAACATTTTGAGGGCATAACTTTTATTCATGAGCTCGGCGGATGGATTTAGGACTATTTCCCTGTGTGCACCCATAAACACATAAGCAAGCATTAATAAGGTAAAAGTACTAGTATTTTACTGCATGAATTTGAGGTTTGTCAACAAAGAGGTTTGGCAACACTACACGAGGAAAGTCGGGTAAGCTTCGAAGTGCGCCACGTTAGGGAACACGACTATACACTTGCAGTGGCGCTAATGGGCTTTCGTACATACGCACGATGACATCATGTCATGCCTTTTTATAACTGTGTCCAAAATGCATGTGCAGGTGAAATTCTCCCAGACAAAGCGCCATCTAGGTGCGCAGCAAGGTCAGTAACCAATACCAGGAAGACATAATTTATAAAATCGGGGTGCGGCTGGCTGGCTGGTACATCATAACAACTATCAGTGCAAAATATGTTTGTCATGTTGCACACGTTAAGTCTCAACTCTTGAAACCCAGCTGATGGCAAACAACAATAATTCTCTATGCAGTCATGAATTGTCCATCTTTAATGAAATGATCAACACGCTATAGGAAAAACCGGGGCGTCAACAACGCAGTAAATATATATGACAGTCAACTCCGAAAGCTTTGTAGGATCACATCAAGTCCGTGGCCAGATCTTAGATATCCAGTTAACCCACAATTGGCTGATAGGTAAGTTGTAGCGTACCTAAAACCATTGACGTAAATTGCGATCGATGGTACAAACTTAAATCAGTAAGTTGCTTTTTGGAACCCTTGGCACTCAGCCTAGCTGCACGTGCATTATGCCAGAAGCTGATGTACAAAGAATTGTGTTTGATGATGCCTTATTAGGTGTTGAGCCTTGAGCCCAACACCTATTGGTTTTGTAAGAATTTACTGTTTTTGTTCTTCTCAGCATATTCTCAGCAAATCCTTCTCCAGAACTGTGGAAAAATGGAAACATATATGAACTTCATTTGTCAATACATGAATGCCCAATCCACCGCAGATGTGTTTTTTTTTGCATTTACGTAATCATGACGCCATCATGGGTCACGTGACGTCACTCGAATGTTTAATAAATTTAATCTTTGAAATTCCATATACATTGTAAAATCAACCGTGAGAGACCGGAACCTGAAATTTGCGGGAATCGACATGGTAATACATGATCTTCATTTTATGTTGTGCGCGTAAAATCACGTAACCCTTCCTTCCGGTCGAAACCGGAAGTGGGTAATCATTTAAAAGTGGAAAAAGATATGAACTTGTTTTAACGATTTAAGTGTCTGCCTGGATTGACCTTTCAAAAAAAGTAATGGGTGACGCTATGAAGTGTTGGATCGCCCTCTAGCGGCAGGTTAAAAAACGTCAAAAACGCATTTTCACTTGATGTCTGTGGCGAAGTTTGCGGTAATCGCTTCAAAATTAATGTACATGATGACCATAATGAAGAAAACACCTGTGCGCGAAAAAAATTGATTACCTTTAAACCTTCAAAAATTGCTAGAAAATATACCGTGATAGATATAATCAAGATTTGACTGTATACAGCACAGTTAATATAGCTCTGGAGGTTTCTGGTAATGACGTCACAATGACGTCATCAAGTATCATATTACAAGCAATCAAAGATTTCTAGATTTAATCTTTGAAAATCAATATAAAATTAACTGCTACAGATTTGATTTTGTTTTTTATGGCAATCGATACAATATTGCAGGGTCTTCATTTTTGGTATTAAGTGCAAAATCACGTGACCCTTCCTTCCGGTCGAAACCGGAAGTGTCTTATTACTTGAAATTGGCAGAAGATGCGAACTTGCTTTCAACGATGTGAGTGTCTGCCTAGGCAGTGCTGTACAAACATATTACAGGTGACGTCATCAAGTGTTAGAGCGCCCTCTAGTTATAGCGGCAGTTTTAAAAAGTCGAAAACGCATTATCACTTGATGTATGTGGCGAAATTTGCGGTTATCGCTTCAAACTTAATATACATGATGAACTTAATGCAGAAAAGACCTGTGCGCGAAAAAAAATGGATGACGTCATCAGACCGGAAGTTATAAAGAAAAGACCTTTAAACCTTAAACAATTGCTAAAAAATCAACCGCGAGAGATATAATCAAGATTTGACTGTATACAGCACAGTTAATATAGCTCTGGAGGTTTCTGGCGATGACGTCACACTGACGTCATCATGTGTCATATTACAAGCAAATAAATAATTCCATATTTAATCTTTGAAAATTAATATAAAATCAACCTGCTACAGATTTGATTTTGTTTTTATGGCAATCGATAAAATATTGCAGGGTCTTCATTTTTGGTTTTAAGTGCAAAATCACGTGACCCTTCCTTCCGGTCAAAACCGGAAATGCCTTCTTAATTGAAATTGGCAAAGATGCGAACTTGCTTTCAACGATTCGAGTGTCTGCCTAGGCAGTACTGTACAAATATTTTACAGGTGACGTCATCAAATGTTAGAGCGCCCTCTGGCGGCATGTTGAAAAGTCAAGCATGGCTTTAAACATGCATATTTTGAGTTGAAGTGTGTGGCAAAGTTTGCGGTAATCTCATTGGCTCGTGGTTTTGTGCATAGACCTCATCAGTCAGCCGATCACGCTCAATTGACTTCGGCAAAACCGCAAATCCCATCATAAAGAATAAGATAACCGGACCATTTTTTTCCAAGAGTGTGTTCCTAATCCTTGGCGCCAAGTCGGTATCATGTTTTGCTTACGGTACCGGTTACTGGCTCTATGGCCACACACACACACACAGATATCGCTGCAATGCGTGTAGTCTGGTTCCCGGACCAAATGATGCTGACTATTGATGTTCAATAACCGACTTGGCAACCTCGTCCCCAGGGTGTCGAGCAGTACGCACCCACCACTACCTGCTCTCTCACCCTGGTATTGGATCATTTGCAGATATGTGCAAAATTTGTGCACACGTTTGCAAATGAGGAATAGTCTGGTGCCTGCCTGTACGTTATATTAGAGTTTGTTTTTGTATGCGGTGTCTGGGGTAAAAACACAATCGATTCGTCGCGCCGTGAGTTACGAAAACACGATTGTTAAAATGTTACAATCTTATCCCGCCAATATGCAGTATCACATTTCATATTAATATGAGCAAATTGGAAAGGAAAAGAGTATTTTTGAGAAGGCATGGACGTTATATGCACGTTGGAAATAACAACACCAACTACACGATATAAATTCATTACTAACCAATCGCGGTATCGAATCAGGGTACAGGAAGAAAGCTTCCTATCCAGATCTTACTGTTGAAAACGAGGTTGGAAATAAAGTAATCACTGGGGACAAGGTTGCCGACTTGGCGAATACGTTTTCAATTTTCGAACACAACATATTGGAGAATTTTGAATCGCTAGCGAATTCTATGCGAGCACTCTGATTGGTTCAGATTCCAGGGTGTATTCCAGGCCGCCACGCGAGATCATTCTCATTACTTCGAGGGTTTGTACTTTGTGTTGTGTAACATTACAAAATTTATTATAGGGCATACACGACTCAAATAAATCAAGTATTATGATACATTTTATTTCTATACACAACTGACCAAGCTGAGTGTATTTGGTCGTTACAACGTCGCCAGACAGCATATGTATTGCGCTGCACGATATATATGAATAACGGTGCGAAAATGTACTGTCAAGTCGTTAGATATGTCGCAACCCGGCCGATTACGTACTAGTCTTATACCAGCCACGCCGATGGAGTTCGACTGAAGTTCACGGACAAAATACGACTATCTAACGACTTGTCATCAAGCCTAAAATCATGCTTCAACGTACGTGAGAAGTAAAAAGAAATACCCAAAACGAATCCGGTTGTTTAAGCGCCATATGATTAACGTTCACAGTGTGGCCTTCATGGACTTCCTGGTGTACAAATCATTTTCTACGGGTTGATCTTATTTGGAATTATTTATGATTGCAAAATGTTTTTTATATTTTTTTCAAATATTATTGTTACATTTATCAATTGTCCGCACTTTGTTGAAGATCTTAAGAAATTCAATTGTGTTGCCAATTTGATGAATAATACGATACATCTGATTAGGTTACTAAAAAACTGTCGAAATTTTAGCTCACTAAATATCATAGTTTTGAGAACACTGTGCAAGTTCTATTTTTTTTTCGACGCAAAGCAAATTAGCTTTCGGTAGTACATCATGTTTCTTCATGAATGAGAGCATATACAGAGTGTGCCAAAAAAAGTGCAACATTCAGAAAACAAATAAAACTGTTAAATGTTTGTTTCTTGAATGAAACCATATATTACATTGAAGCCTGAATATTTCTCAATCCACTGCTTTTTACCCCATTCCATGTGGGTCCCTAGATCCGGAAATACAATTAATTAAGTGAGAGGGTGTTAATTTTACTTGGGCCACTCTCACCTGGGGCCAATTTCATAGAGCTGCTTAAGCACAAAATTTGCTTAAGCACAAAAACGTCTTGCTTAATAAAATCAGGTTACCGGCCAAAACTATGGTGGCCCTGAAGGGACATCACTCATCAAGATTTCTGCGCAGATTTCTGCGATGTCGCACATTTTATCGCAGAAATCTGCGCAGATTTCTGCGATGTCGCACATTTTATCGCAGAAATCTGCGCAGATTTCTGCGATGTCGCACATTTTATCGCACATTTCTGTGCAGATTTCTGCGATGTCGCACATTTTATCGCAGAAATCTGCGCAGATTTCTGCGATGTCGCACATTTTATCGCACATTTCTGCGCAGATTTCTGCGATGTCGCACATTTTATCGCAGATTTCTGCGCAGATTTCTGCGATGTCGCACATTTTATCGCAGAAATCTGCGCAGATTTCTGCGATGTTGCACATTTTATCGCACATTTCTGTGCAGATTTCTGCGATGTCGCACATTTTATCGCAGAAATCTGCGCAGATTTCTGCGATGTCGCACATTTTATCGCACATTTCTGTGCAGATTTCTGCGATGTCGCACATTTTATCGCACATTTCTGTGCAGATTTCTGTGATGTCGCACATTTTATCGCAGATTTCTGCGAGCGCGTGGGCGCGCGAACACGTTTTCTATGAGGCACCATGTGTAAATGAATTATTTAACGAAATTATTTATATATAATTCATTATTTATTATATAATTCAGTTTTCCGGACAATTATTGTTTGGCAGTTTGCATTATATGTAAATAAATGTATTTGCCACTGCTAAAAATTAGATACAAATAATGAGGTACCAAATAAATTAAATATAAATAAAGTGTGCAAAAAATTATATATAAATAATAGGTTTGTATGAAGCCCGGGTAGGGAAAGGGTGGAAATTTTTTTGGAATTTCCTAATTCGTTCGCACGAATTACTAATTCGTTCGCACGAATTGCTAATTCGTTCGCACGAATTCCTATTTCATTCGCACGAATTCCTAATTCGTTCGCACGAATTGCTATTTCGTTCGCAGGAATTCCTAATTCGTTCGCACGAATTACTATTTCGTTCGCACGAATTACTACTTCGTTCGCACGAATTACTATTTCTTTCCCACAAATTACTATTTCGTTCGCACGAATTGCTGTTTCGTTCGCACGATTTCCTAATTCGTGGAAACGAATTGCTAACTCGTGCATCCGGGAACGTGCCAGTAATTCGTGGGAACAACTTGGTAATTCGTGGGAACGAATAAGCAATTCATGCGAACGAATTAGCAATTCGTGCGAACGAGTTAGCAATTCGTGCGAACGAATTAGTAATTCGTGCGAACGAATTAGCAATTCGTGGGAACGAATTAGTAATTCGTGGGAACGAATTAGTAATTCGTGCGAACGAATTAGTAATTCGTGCGAACGAATTAGTAATTCGTGCGAACGAATTACTAATTCGTGCGAACGAATAACTAATTCGTGCGAACGGATTAGTAATTCGTGCGAACGAATTAGTAATTCGTGCGAACGAATTAATAATTTGTACGAATGAATTAGTAATTCGTGCGAACGAATAATTAATTCGTTCCCACAAATTACTAATTCGTTTCCATGAGTCAGTAATTCGTTCAAACGAATTACTAATTCGTGTGAATGAATAACCAATTCGTGCGAACGGATTAGTAATTCGTGCGAACGAATTAGGAAATTCAAAAAAACAATTTCCACCCTGTCCCTAATTCCCGGGCTTCATAGGTTTGCAAATAAATTATATATAAATAAAAAAAGTGTGCATAGGATTATATGTAAATAATTAGGTTGCAAAAAAAATTATAAATAGATAATGCAGTGGCAAATAAATTTATTTACATATCATGCAAACTACTAAACAATTATTTACATATAATTGTCCGGAAAACTGAATTATATAATAAATAATGAATTACATTGTATATATAAATAATTTTGTAAAATAATTTATTTACACATGGCGCCTCATACTTTCGGCATCCGACTACTATCCTATATGCAAAATTAATATCATGGAGGCCAGAACCCTGACATTCTTAGACCCCTTAGCTTCAGCAGAAAAATAGCCAGGCGCCAGTGTGTTAAAAAGATGCAGAAATGTACGATAAAAGTGTGGGACATCCGCAGAAATCTGCGCAGAAATGTGTGATAAAATGTGCAACATCGCAGAAATCTGCACAGAAATGTGCGATAAAATGTGCGACATCGCAGAAATCTGCGCAGAAATCTGCGATAAAATGTGCGACATCGCAGAAATCTGTGCAGAAATCTGCGATAAAATGTGCGACATCGCAGAAATCTGCGCAGAAATGTGCGATAAAATGTGCGACATCGCAGAAATCTGCGCAGATTTCTGCGATAAAATGTGCAACAAAATGAACGACATCGCAGAAATCTGCGCAGATTTCTGCGATAAAATGTGCGACATCGCAGAAATCTGCGCAGATTTCTGCGATAAAATGTGCAACATCGCAGAAATCTGCACAGATTTCTGCGATAAAATGTGCGACATCGCAGATTTCTGCGCAGAAATCTTGATGTGTGATGTCCCTTCAGGGCCACCGTACAAAACTCCATGCGATTGTTATGCTAATTAAACAACCGCTAAATACTAGACACAAGCAATGTACATCGCATGGAGTTTTGGCCGGTAACCTAATTTTACAAAGCAATGTTTTTTCGTGCTTAAGCTAATTTTGTGCTTAAGCAGCTCTATGAAATTGGGCCCTGGACATGCTGAATCTGGGTTAAGCATTGAGTTAGCCTTTAGTCAAGGCGCGCGTAGCTACCCGCACACGTGGAGCCCCGGACGCTAGCACGAAAAAGACCAGTCGCAGCTCGCACTGGTCTTTTTTCGTGCTAGCATCCGGGGCCCCACGTGTCCACGGTAGCCACGCGCGCCTTGACTAAAGGCTACCATTGGATATGCATTGAATATGTATCTCACAAGTGAGATGGCCCCATGTAAAATTTACACCCTCCAGAAACAACCTTCAAAGGCAGAATACAAGTCGTTGCCAACAACTTTTTATTTGATGCATATAACCCCTTAAACTTTATCGTTGGGCCATTTCCATTCCGTGAACTAGAACCTGCCACATGTCAACCGACACCGGTGGCATAGTCTTCCGATACTCGCTATAGAAAAACAAAAGGACAGCTCATCCTGGATTTCCGTTACACTATAAATCACTTTCAGTTCTAAGTTGCTTCCTTATTTTGTGTAACTTCGTTCAATACTGCATACACAAAATTGTAATAGTGTCAATTCGAAATGCTTGAACCCTGAACTCTCTTCCTGAAACCTCAGGGATCCTGTGCAACTGCAAACCAATGGCATATCCTTTATTTTATAATCTCAATGTTTTAGGCTACCCCATAAAACTAATAGTGGTTGGTCTCTTCCTCCTTTGATCTTCTAAAATTCTTATAACAAACGTCCAGGTGGAGTTTTCAAGAATCAGGAATTTTTAGTGTTGAAAAAAAAGTTTACCCTGCATTTCAACTGCAGTGCAGGTCCACACTGAATTTCTTAATCTGTCTTTACAGGATTTGCTAGCAACAATTTATCACGTCAGTTCCATCTTCCATCTTGAGGAAATAACAATGGTAAGAAAAATCTTTCCTAATGAAGAGCAAAACGAAGTTTCATAAATAACTTTAGCTGCATTTGGGTATGAGGTATGTTGTTGCTTGCTTAGTCAGTATCGACTGAAGTTTTTTTCAGATTCTATACGGCTTTGCTCGACTCTAGGATGTCATGGGGGCTGCAACACTGTAATAAATGTTTGGCAGATGGAGTGGTATTTTGCCTAGTATTTATCAGCATACCAACTGCCTACACTCTTGGGCAAATTCTTCCCAATATGTGGCAATTTTTTACCCGAATGAACTAACAGTGAGCTGACCTCATTCCTAGCCCAACAATGATTTACCTAACGGTCTGACAGTGCGGGGACAACAACACTACACTGACTGGTCGGAATGCAAGAGATCCTATCTCCTATATTAACATGGAACTGAAAATATACAACCACGCTCGTATCTGATAATAATTTTGTATTAAATCGTGTTAAAAGGGAGAATTCCTGGTACCTTTGAGGACCCTCGCAGACTTGGAGGATGCCAAGAGGGCTGCTCGGGTCATCAACGATCACTCGCTGGCTAAGATGGTCACAAGAAAGAAAAAGATCCGAAAGTCTAGAAGGACGATATTTCTGTCCGTGCTTTCCCGGAACATGTTCGAGGATACGTCTTCATCACCATCGTGCAACCTAAGGGCAACTTCGGCTGAGGATACTCAATGCAGGTAGTTAGATGTTTCTGGTCCTAATGACATGTTCCGATATGTCCCGTAGTGTGGCCTGTTAAATCCTTTGTGATTCATCAAAAACAATTAGGTAGTACACCCGGGCTACATACATATAGGCCAACCGCTAAGTATATAAGTTTCATTTCATAAAGACATATAACATTGGCTAAATTGTAAACTGGTGCCGCGCCAATGATTTTACAATTCCACTCCAACTCGGAGGAATCCATACAGAGTAATTGCGTAAATTAACTAACAATGTTTCTTATTGTTATTGCTTCTTCTTGTTATTGAATCGTTCCTGCAAGAATGTCCTCAAACTATCACATCAAGTCAACCTCTTTGGACCTGTTTGTTACGTGTTCACAGTGAGATCCAGCTGCGCGTGAGAAGCTCTTCAAGGTCAGCTCTGTGTCTGCAGCTGCATCCTTCCACCGCTATCTCAACCTTGAAAGGATTATTACAAGAAAAACTGGCGATTGAACCAGAAAAGCAACATCTATTCACAAAGAGACATCATGAGGTAAATCTGGACCTCTCACAATGTTCATTGTCATTGCCAAACAAAACCACAACTCTGATACACTGCAACCAGTGCCTTCCTTCCATGCATTCCTTCCATGTCTATTATGCTACGGCTGCAGGTTTATTCATTTGTCAGTCTTTTCCCTCAATTTCCCTTATAGGTCTGTTCTAATTTTCACCCAAAAAATGCTTCTGTATTATTTTCTTTTAGCTTCGCGATGATTTCTCACTAAAGGACCATGGGATTGTCCAAGATTCCAAGATAGACTTACGCCTAGTGTCTGACTTGATGAATGGAAGCTATCAACATAAATCAGCAGGTAAAGTATATAATTATGGACATAGAGTCATGCCGTGCATGTATATACAGGTTGACTTCTTGAACTGATCAATAGAAATAAATAGATGAGACTGCTGGGGGAGGAGGGAAGGAGCACCTGGGGGTGCATTTTTATTCGGGGGGAAGGCAAACAAAATAAAATTTTTGTTCAGTTCAAGATTTCACGGTAGGGGGAATCAGCTGGGGGAGGGAGGGACGTGCCCCGTAACCCCTTAGTTACGCCACTGACTGGGCATATGAGTTATGCCAACTATCTGTGTTTATAGGTAACAAACTGATTGTCTCACAGAAAAATTTCCCGTCTTAATATGCAGGAAAAGAGAAGAGAAGAAGAAAGAGGAAGTTGGGCAGCAAATCTTCATTTGCAGAAGAAAAAGACAAAAAGCCCGCTTTGGGTAAGAAAGACGACGTAAACTCGAATCACTGTGGAGATTCAGCTACTTATTCAACAAGTGGGGTCTCGACAAGCAGCCCATCAAAAGGTGACAACTTACAAATACTGACACACTTTCAGTATATCTAGTTCATTTGGAAGACTTTACTAAGCTGTTAACAATGTTGGGTGAATGTTTCTAAAGAAAGCAATAGTTCAGCTGTAGGCCTATTTACATTCAGGGGAAAGGAAAAGGAAGGGGCGAAAACCTAAACATGTTGACAAGAAACTGTCGTGTGGAGGAGCTGAAGGAGAATAAAACCTGACTGGGGATGTCAAGAAAAGTTAAATAATTCGAGCAATTCAAAAACCATATCGGCACCTTATGCAACAGAAAGCATCCCGTCGAAGTCTGGTATACTCGACGTATTGCTACAGATTCTGCACCTCCCACTGATCACAACCACAATCAACCTGAGCATCTGTTCTCTTTATTTGATTCACACAATTACCTCGCCTACAGAAGACACTAAGCTACAAACATCTCCATGTGGTGAAGAGCAAGATCCATCGGATGGCTCCGGCTGCTCATATACCTCTGCAGCAATACATGGTAAAATACATGTACTATAAAGTATTCTGATTTGCCCTGTTACGTGTGGTTTAAATTCAAACTTTTCGGAAGGCATGCATTCCTCTGGCTTAAAGGGACCTTAAGTCTAAACATCTCAGTTCGCATTCAATGACCTAGAAACTTGCTCACTTCCTGACTCTCTCTCCATGATTAATATTCCGTAGCAAAAAGGAGAACAAGAAGAAGACGAGGAAAAGCGAGAGGACAATCTCCACCTGGTGATTCACGTGGACAGACTACGTCACGTGATGAAGACAATGCGGAAGCAGGAGATTGTCCCACCTGTTCAGGAGTTGAAGCCGCCAGTAATCAATCTAAGTCTGGTAAAACCCTAGCTTCTCGTTACATTTCATTCGGTCCAATGTGCATTTCCATCAATTATCGACTGACTTGAAAAGCCATTTCAGTAATTGTTTCTGCCTTCAGCCTAATCCTGAAAAAGAGGTTCCGAATATTGCAGTTGAAGTCTGATGAATTGGAGTTTGGAAAGCTGTCTATTAAACACCGTTTAGGAGCTTACAAATGGAATAAAGATTGTTCAAAATGAAAATTTGAACTTTTTTAAAGTTTCACTTTAAAATTTTAGGAGGACTAGCGTAAGGGCAGATTTCATCACATAAATGAGAGCAAGTGCATAAGACTGCTGGGGTATTTTGTTCTCATCCCTCAACAACCTATCTTTGCGAGCAATCGATCAAAGAATTTCTTAAATATGGATATTTGTAAGGGTTTCTTTTTTTCAGGGAGGATAAGAAGAAGACGAAGAAAAACGGCCGAGAAATTTCCTTCTGAAGAAGTAGCCAATGATAACACAAGCACGGGTGATGAAGAGAAAGAGATCTCAGATGGCTCAAGCGATTCCACTGTCTCCCAGTCATCCACTGCCATGGCTAACAGCAAATCAAAAGGTAAAGTATGTTCATTCTGATAGTATAGCTAACTGGTAGGCCATGGAATGCATTCAATGCATAAACTGTACAAGGATTAAAGCGAGTTATAATATTCTTTTATTTTAATACGCTTTAAAATACACTTAGTCTTTTTTATTTGCTCCTTAGGACATTCAAGAAAATTAACTGACAAGGAATCGTGGAGGACGAGAAAAAGAAAAAGAAAAAGAAAAGTTAACAAGAAAATAGATTCTGAGAAAAAGAAAAGCCAGGATGACAACATGCAAGATAAGTCGGATGAAAGTGGACATTCTGTCATCCCTTCAGGAGATAATCCATCTGGTAGAAACTCGGCAGGGGAAACACGAAAAGCGAAAACAGAAAAGGCAATGACAGACAAGGACTCAGGGAGGACGAGAAAGGGAAAAGGGAAAGGCGTCCAGAAATCCCAGTCTGAAGCGGATATCAATGGTAAGACAAGTCTGGGTGATGAAGACCAACAAGTCTGTGATGGTATACTTGGGATTCCTCAACCTCCTCAAGATTAATGGCGGCACTTCAAGCATGTCAAAGATTATTGTCGGTGGTTTTGTTGGTTATTGATGAAACTGTCTTCACAGCTTCGCATTGTTTAATTTTCTTCTCAGAGAGAAGCCGAATGCCAAGCAGGAAAGAGAAAAATGTAATGTTGACGGCAAAAGAAAAAACTGCAACTGCCAGAAATTCATGTGAGGCAGCACCCAAAGGAAAAACAAGCTTGCCTGATACAGTGCACGAGAAGCGAGGTAAAAGCTGGTTTGCATTTACTGTAGGCCTAAAACGTGTTATGATTCCAGAGTATTAATGATTAAAAGTTATTAAAAAAAAGAATTGTCGTAGGGAGGGGGGACACAAAAACTGAAAGAACGCTGGCCAAACATCTTTGTGTGAGAAGAAAACCAACAGACCTACTTCCCTAGGGGATGTCAATCTAAACTTGGATGATACACTTGCAACCCACGAGCAGTTGAGACAGCCATTACTAAGCCATCAAAACCTGGTAAAAAATCCTTTAATTCTGAGTAATATAGTTTCAGTGGTTTAGTTCATTTCATGGAGATTACAGAAATAATGTCATCACAACTCCCGTTTCTGCGTGGTTCTTATTTACACAAGGAACGCGGAAGACAAGCATGGCTGAGAAGGTTTCAAGAAAGACAAGGAGAGTAGGAAGACAAGCTGCCAAGAAATCTCCATCTGTTAATGCCGACACATATCTTCATGATGAAGATAAAGTGAACTCGAAGGATTCCTCCATCTCCGCGTCAATCGATGCCACCGCTACTGAGCAATCCAAATACGGTAAAATATTCTGTTTGTTCTACATGTTGTTCCAATCAGAGTGATTTATTTCTCCTGAATTCGTTATTGTTCTTTTCCTTAAAGGTGCTTCGTTTTAGGTATCTCATACCATCTCAGACTGAGCAAAGTCATTTTAATTATCTCTTCTCTAGATTGTATTTTCTCAGTTTCTCCTCACATTTATTTGGAATGACAAGTGGATTTGATCCCATAAAGTCTAGAATGGAACTAATGTTCGATTCATAGTCTTTCCAGTGAAACAGTTTTAGAAATGAATCGTACTAAACATTGCTGTGGTCCTTTTTAGGATGCTGTGCTGTCCCGCATAACCAGGCACCTGGTCAGATGGAGGACTGCAAAGACAGTCTTCAGAAGAAACAGCAAGGGACGGATGCTGGAAAGGACATCAGCCAAGAAGATATGGAGACATCGCCGGAACACCAGAGACTAACAGATGAACAAGACAGTCCTCAGCCAGAGACCTGCGAAGTAACAAGGGTAAAATTTATAGACTCCAAACTAACATTCCATAACAAAGAAAGACTTGTAAGAGAGCAAACAGACGGTTGTCAGAAAGAGAATGGGAAAGCGTTAAAGAACAGTGATGAGAGTTTTAAACTAGTAAAGGCACTAACACCCAAGAAAAAGAAACATGGAGATGAGAAGACTTGTGATCCAGAAGGACCTCAGAAAGAGAAGCAGCAAGGCGCAATGGTCAGGGAACAGATCTGTCAACAAGAGATGACGACATCGTCGAGGCAACAAAGATCGGCTAAAGACACACTGAAGCAGGTTGGAGATCTAAACAGATCCGAGACTAAGAGAGAACCGAGCTGCCTTCAAGAGAAGAGGCAACCTCCAGTGCGAGAAACACGGAAACAGAAGCAAGTTAATCATACAGATCGGCCATCAAAGGGAAATATGCATGTACCTTCAGGTAAATATGCTTTGTGATGTAGGAATATTTTCCTCATATTAAGCATCTTATATCGAGTCTTTAAAACGTTTCCCCTGATTGGCACTTGAAATACTATGTTCGCTGATTCATCATGTACAACAGATGAATTTTGAGCGTATCTGAAAGAATATTTTCAAGTTCATATTAAAGTCAACTATCTTATCAATGTTAGAAAAAAAATGATGTGTTAAATTTACACATGTAATTATCTACATTATAGGAAGAACGAAGACAAGAAGGGAACGAACAGACGCTCAAAAGAAGCCTGCATGTAAAGAGAATGGAGAACACCAGATCCAGCTCTTTGTAAATAGTACTTTGATGGGACCAATATGTCTACAAATGCGTCCATCCACTTTTATCACAATCTTGAAAGGAAAACTTCAAAACCAATCTGGGAATGAACCAGAGAAGCAACATCATTTCACCAGACGACACGACAAGGTAACGTCTGTCTGTTAATCTAAGATTCGTTATCCCATAATTGTGTCGTTCTATAGCTTGCAATTACACGCTTATAGTCTTAAAATGTCTTGAATTGATCGTTTCGATTCACTTGATTAAACAAGTTGAAATGTTTCCTTTGAAGACGCATGATGAGCAAGATGCCAACATAGAGATATACCTGGTATCTGGGTTGATGGGCAGAGCTGTCGGTGAACGGAAATCAGCAGGTAAATCTTCATCTTGAACTTGATGTTATGATTGATGGACATCGTCGGGTGATGCTGTGGACTGTCGCAACTGCATAACAGTTGAGACAGCCATAAGTTAGTACTGTTATTATTACTACTGGTGTATTTAAAGCTCATGTGTGATGACCAGAAGACTAAATTGTACACGATTTGCAAAAAAAAAATGTAATTAATGCAATATATAAAATATAAGGGCTGACACTATCTAAAATATTAACATACTCGAAAACATATCAAACAAATGGGAACAAAAAGGATCATGAAAGACTGGTATAAAAGTCCTATTCTGACTAATACATTTTCAGGGGTATAGTTCATTCCAAGCAGACTACACGTAGATATCTTGACAACTCCTGTTTGTTTGATCTTGTAGGAAGAACACGAAAGACAAAAATGACGAAGAAGGCGAGAAGAAAGACAAGGGAAAGCAGAAGACGAGCTGTCAAGAAATCTCCTCCTGTTGATGTGGACACAAGTCCTCATGATGAAGATAAAGTGAACTCGAAGGATTCCTCCATCTCCTCGTCAATCGATGCCACCGCTACTGAGCAATCCAAATCTGGTAAAATGTTCTGTTTGTTTTACATGTAGTTCCAATCAGGTCGATTATTTCTTCTTGCAGTAAATATCTGATCTATTTCTTGAATAAAGGTGCCACGTGTTATAGCATTTCACAGCTTGTCAGACGGAGCAAATTCATAAATCGTTTCCATTTCTTTCTGTTCTCAAGATTGTATTTTCTCAGTTTATCATAGTTATTTGTAATAGCAAGTGGCTTTGATCTTATTATTAATGCTGGCATCCTAGTCTTCCAATCAGAGTTTTAGAAATTAATCGTGCTAAACATTGTTGTGGTACTTTTAAGGATGCTATGTGGAGAATTACAAAGACAGTCTTCAGTTGAAGAAACAGCAAGGCACGGATAGTGGACAGAAAATCAACAAAAAAGAAACCGAGACATCGCGGGAGCAACAGAGACTGACAGATGAGCAAGACAGTCCTCAGCGAGACTGCTGCGGAGCAACAGGGGTCAAAGATAAAGTCAGTCAACTTACATACAACGAGAAAGAAACACAAGGAAAGGAGCATACACACGGTTGTCAGAAAGGGAACGTGAAAACGTTAAAACACAGTAATGAGAGCTTTGAACAAGTAAAGAAGCTATCATCTGAGAAAGAGAAACATGGAGAGGAGCAAACTTGTGACCCAGATGGATCTCAGATAGAGAAGCAGCAAGGCGCAGTGGTCAGGGAGCAGATCTGTCAACAAGAGATGACGACATCGTCGAAGCAGCGAAGATCGGATGAAGGCTCGTTGGAGCAGGGTGGCGATTGGAGAAGATCCAAAACCAAGAGAGACAAGAGCTGCCTTCAAGAGATGAGGGCACCCACTGGGCATGAAGCAAAGAAAAAAGAGCTGCATAATAATCCAGATGGAGCATCAAAGGAAATACATGTAATACAATTACCGTTAGGTAAAAAAAAAAAATACTTGGTCTGGTTTTTGGGGTGGTTAGACTGTCAAAGACGATTTTACTCACCATTGCTTGTGATAAAGTGGGAGATAAATCCAAGTTTATTTCAAGGCATACTTTATTTTCACATTAAAATGAAATATTTTAAAATATGTAATATGATATTTTATGCATAATAGGAAGAACAAAGACAAGAACGGAACCAGGAAATGCTGCCAGGAAACTACATTTTGTATTCTGTGAAGAGAAGGTAGAACGCCCGATCCAGCTGTTTGTGTATAGTTCTTTGATAGGACCAATATGTCTGCAACTGCATCCATCAACTCTTACATCAGCCTTAAAAGGAAACCTTCAAGACCAACTTGGGATTGAACCAGAGAAGCAGCATCTTTTTGTCAGACAACACCACGAGGTAATGTCGAATTTATATGTATACTCACTATTCTAAGATTCCCTGTCCCACAAGTGTTCCTTACTCTAGCAGGCCATCAGCTGGTATAGGTTTCGGTCTTGGATAGTCTTGAAAGAATCATTATAATTCACTTGACGACACTTGTTAAATAATGTTCTTTTTGTCCAGCTATACGATGGGGTTCCCCTCAAAGATCAGGCGATTGAGCAAGATGCTAACATAGAGCTACGCCTCGTGTCCGGGTTGAAGGGCGGAGCTGACGATGAACAGAAATCAGCAGGTGAATCTTTATCTCCATCTTCATGCTAAAAATATATCAATCAAGGGATCTGGTCAGCTCCAAACTAGAACAACACTCGAAGTCGTAAATACAGATAAAGCCTATCAGCATGATGTAGCAGGTGAAGTCTTTACGTACAATAACATCTTGTATTTTGGTTAAAGGCTGGAGCTGATGAACAGAGACATTCTGTATATACGATTACGCATTGTGCAAGTAGCCAAGCTTAAACTTGTGAAATACTTGGGGGGGGGGGGTTATTTCAACCACTTTGTTAACTGGCTGTCGTTATATTACTCTATGTAACATTCTGTCTGCAGAGAATTCACAAAACAGACTTGTGAGGACAAACACGGATTCAGGGACAACCGCAACAAAGAAAGCAAAATCCGAGCGAAGGAAATCAAATGATGCAGCATCATCCACAAGTGGTACCTCCACCAATAGCTTTACAGAAACTGGTCAGTTTGATTTCGTCTTTGAAACGGTACCATTGTGTTAGAAATGGTACGCCTACGGGATACGCATAGCTTGTTATTTCACTACTATACTGCGTATGTTACTTCACCAAACCCACACATAAATCAACAGTTTATGATTACTTTTATTTTAATATGCCTGCATAACTGCATGTCACCACACGAAATGGTGAAGAAATCGGCATTTTCCCCAGAACCTCATACATCGTTCGTGCTCTCTGGATCATTAGACTATGTCTACTTCAGCAGAATCCAATCTCTTCTCATTCCTGGTAAGATAGACAACACATACAGTGAGATAGATGAAATCATGAAAATTATGTGTTATCATGCTCTTTGTCTGACCTTTGGGGTTTATTTCTGTTAAGTCCTATATAGTTATGCTCTAAAGTCTGATTCCTCATTTTAGTTCGAGATTCGGTACCCTTATCTCTCCATCCAGTCATTCAGCAGCCGTCTACTGTATGTACTGATCGGCCGCCCGGTTCCCTGCAACCAGCTGTAGGAATTGGAGAAATTGGCAAGGTGGATGGCATCGGTAATCCCATCATTGTCGCCTCGGATCACGTTCATTACAATGTGAATTACATTGTCCAGGGAGTGGCACCAAGTAAGTAGTTTGAATTGCTGTTTTTCTTTATATTCAATTTCTAGTTAACCGTTCTTCAAATTTACGGCAACTACCATGCAGTAAATATACCAAATGGAGGTTGTTCTATAACTTATGACAGTTTTGCGTTTTGCGTTTGAAAATGCTCCTAATTAATGTCACTGAGATTGACCCATTCAGATGACGATGTAAGTGCCAGTTGTCTAAAGAGTCTCGGTGCAGTAGTGATGCAATGCTGTATAATGGGCCACTCTTCTTCTTTCGTATGATGAGCAGCTTAGAGTGTCAGATCTAGATTATACAGCCAGGTCAGTGCTGCGTCTGTTGCTTCATAGATTGCCTTGAGGCCCCCAGGGAAGTACCTAAGAGTGCAGTCTTGAACGATTTGGAGGACAGTCTGATCAGGGTGTCCGCAGTCACATGCAGAAGTGCTTATCATCTTCCATTTGTTCAGGTGATGGGCTGTTCTGGCATGAAGTGTTCGGATCCTGTTAAGAGCAGTCCACTGTTTTCGAGGGAGGTTGAAACCTGGGACCTCTTTTGTGGGAGCCTGGACAAGGTCTTTGTTGGCGATATTGGCATCTGCCCGGAGATTTTGCAATTTGGACTTTGGGTCTAAACTTGCCTCTTCAAAGGGCCTCTTTGGAAGCCCAGAAGGGTTTGCTAGATTTGAGGCGCATTCTAGGCAGATTATTCAAGTCCTTGTGGATTGGCAGGTCTGGGTAGTCTTCAATGCGCCCCAATTCTTTCAGCATATTATGTTCTCTGCCTGGAGGACTGATGTGAGAGAGAACTGGGAGCCACTGGATTGGAGTAGATTGGAGAGTACCCGAGATAAAAATCATTGCTGAGTTCAAGATGGTGTCAATTTGTTTGAAATACCAGCTCTCAGCCCATGCCTGTGCACATTACTCAACTGTGGAGTACAGAGTATGAGCATTTGATCCCCACCTAGTGATTGCTAATTTGTTGACGATGTTGACCCTGCTTGGTCTTCACTCTGTTCGGGTGTCAAGGGTAACTCCAAGATACTTTTAATACAAGGAAATTCCTCATGCTTGACGGGTTTGCCACAAAAGGACTGAGAGGATATGTTACATATTTGGGGGATATGTTTTTACAACGGTGACTTGTCCAAATGTTATGTTTCACAACAAAAAGAAATAATTCAAACAATACAAAACCAAGACACATTATTCAAAGGATAAACAAATCCGTAATGTGTATTTTGCTTTTACAATGCAAAGCACTATTGCTAAAAAAAATTCATATACAAAATTGCTCAGAGCACATTACGTTGTGGTTAAAACACTGTACGACGACTCTACATCTCTTAACGCCCAAAAAATAATTAACAGCGATGATTTTAAATTTCACTCAGTCCTGCACTCTGATAAACCTGTTACTGTCTTGCTCTTCAACCATTTTGATTTCATTTAGCTTTAACCACTGTTTTGGTTAGCTATTTTAGGGTGTCTGCACTTAAGAAAGGCTTTTATTTGGTGTTGCTTTTGCGTGTAAACAGATCTGCCCTGTGAGGCGACTGGTTCCCGTCCTATTCACTATAGACTCTGATATGGAGGCGGGAACTAGTCTACTCTTCGGGTAGGCCTACTAAATCGTTATCGGGCCACAGTAATTTGAATTTTAGGAAAATGTTTTCCATAACTAAACATTGGCTTTTTGTTTCAATGTTTCAATCAAAGTGAACACATTTTATATTGCTTGAAAAATAGCGATTAAAAAAATCCTTTTTCAGATTCATGATCCCACTTTATCCAAGCCCTCCAATATTATGTGGGGCGAAGATATTATTAGGACAATTTTTTTTTTTCATATCCGTTTTACGCCTGATCCTTTCACCTATAACATTGTCTGTGTTATGTTGCTTTTTCAGCAGGTGGCATGATAAAAGATCAACCCTGTGTACAACACATCCCACCTGAGGTCTGCAGTCCATCGACAAGAACCAGTCAAGATACCAGCCCAGATGTCAACCTAGCCACCGATGCAGCAGCAGACGCTGCAGCGGATATGTGTGAGCAAGCACTTAAACAGGTATACATGACCACGGGCAGTTACGTGCAAATGATTCCATGGGTTGATGACAACATGATGCATATCAAAAAAATATACACAAATCTACGATTAGTTAGTGATGATGATGAAACGGGGAAGGAGGTGTTGTGTGAGGATACTTTCCTCGTGGAAAACGAAGATGGTTTCGTTATTAATCGTATCATTTACAATGGATTGGCCGGTCTGGGAAAAACAACACCGTTGGCTGCATGACCAATCTAGTACACTGTACAGACGATTCTTCGTTTGCGATTCAATGTCTGGATTCTTGTATACGGCTGAACGTACAAGGGGTTTTATTTACAAAGGTCGTTGTGGCAGATATTATAAAGGCCATGGGCCACAGGACTGACCTCACTGAAGTGATAATGAGTGATGTTACTGAACTTGGTGGCACTGCAGCTGAATGGGCACCTTCACTGCATGAGCTGAAACATCTTAAGCAATTAGCGCTATGTTCATGCTCACTAATAGGGAGCGATATTGAGCACATTACTGCGTCACTGAGTGGCACTCCAACTCTAGTTGAACTGAATCTGTCTGGGAATAGATCCCTGACCGGCTCAGGTACATGTTGGTTTCAGTTACAATGCCTGAAAAAACTTAAGCAGCTAACATTAGATAAATGCTCTCTGAATATAGATGATATGAAATGCATTGCAAGAGCCGTTGGCTGCATGACCAATCTAGTACACTGTACAGACAATTCTTCGTTTGCGATTAAATGTCTGGATTCTTGTATACGGCTGAACGTACATGGGGATTTATTTACAAAGGTCGTTGTGGCAGATATTATAAAGGCCATGGGCCACAGGACTGACCTCACTAAAGTGATAATGAGTGATGTTACTGAACTTGGTGGCACTGCAGCTGAATGGGCACCTTCACTGCATGAGCTGAAACATCTTAAGCAATTAGCGCTACGTTCATGCTCACTAATAGGGAGCGATATTGAGCACATTACTGCGTCACTGAGTGGCACTCCAACTCTAGTTGAACTGAATCTGTCTGGGAATAGATCCCTGACCGGCTCAGGTGCATGTTGGCGTTAAAATGCCTGAAACAACTGGAGGAGATAGAATTAGATGATTGCGATCTGAATATAGATGATATGAAATACATTACCAACGTCGTTGGCTGCATGACCAATCTAGTACACTGTACAGTCGGTTCTGCGTTTAGGCTGAAACATATCAGTTCTGGTACAAGGCTGCAGCTACATGGGGGTTCATTTACTAGAGTTGTTTTGGCAGATATTGTAAAGGCCATGGGTCACATTGTTGAATCATTTAGAGACATGTCCACTTTAGTTAACTTGCATCTGCCTTGCAATAGATCCCTGACCGGCTCAGGTGCATGTTGGCTTCAGTTAAAATGCCTGAAACAACTGGAGGAGATAGAATTAGATGATTGCGATCTGAATAAAGATGATATGAAATACATTGCCAACGTCGTTGGCTGCATGACCAATCTAGTACACTGTACAGTCGGTTCTGCGTTTAGGCTGAAACATATCAGTTCTGGTTCAAGGCTGCAGCTACATGGGGGTTCATTTACTAGAGTTGTTGTGGCAGATATTGTAAAGGCCATGGGTCACAGGACTGACCTCATTGAAGTGAAAATTACTGATTCTTCTGATCTTGGTGGCACTGCAGCTGAATGGGCACCTTCACTACAGGAACTGAAACAACTCCAGCATTTAGAGCTATGTTCATGCTCACTAATAGGGAGCGATATTGAGCACATTGCTGCGTCACTCAGTGACACGCCAACTCTAGTTGAACTGAATCTGTCTGGTAATAGATCCCTGGCCGGCTCAGGTACATGTTGGCTTCAATTACAATACCTGAAACAACTTAAGGAGATGACATTAAAATATTGCGATCTGAATATAGATGATATGAAATACATTGCCAAAGCCGTTGGCTGTTTGACAAATCTACATGTAGGTAACTGTGCAGTCCATTATTTTGCGTTCAGGCTGAAATATATCAGGACTGGTACAAGGCTGCAGCTAGATGGGGATACTAGAGTCGTTGTGGCAGATATTGTAAAGGCCATGGGTTACAGGACTGACCTCACTAAAGTGATAATTAGTGATGTTACTCAACTTGGGGGCACTGCAGCTGAATGGGCACCTTCACTACAGGAACTGAAACATCTCCAACGATTAGAGCTATGTTCATGCTCACTAATAGGGAGCGATATTGAGCACATTGCTGCGTCACTGAGTGGCACTCCAACTCTAGTTGAACTATATCTGCCTTGCAATAGATCCCTGATCGGCTCAGGTGCATGTTGGCTTCAATTACAATACCTGAAACAACTTAAGGAGATAGAATTAGATGATTGCGATCTGAATATAGATGATATGAAATACATTGCCAACGTCGTTGGCTGCATGACCAATCTAGTACACTGTACAGTCGGTTCTGCGTTTAGGCTGAAACACATCAGTTCTGGTACAAGGCTGAAGCTACATGGGGGTTCATTTACTAGAGTTGTTGTGGCAGATATTGTAAAGGCCATGGGTCACAGGACTGACCTCATTGAAGTAAAAATTACTGATTCTACTGATCTTGGTGGCACTGCAGCTGAATGGGCACCTTCACTACAGGAACTGAAACATCTCCAACGATTTGAGCTATGTTCATGCTCACTGACAGGGAGCGACATTGAGCACATTGTTGAATCATTTAGAGACATGCCCACTTTAGTTGAACTGGATATATCTAAAAATGTATCTCTGGCTGCCTCAGGTGCATGGTGCCATCGAAAAACATGTAGGCAACTGAAGAAGCGGGTGATACGGCGGTGTTCCGTATATTTTAATGACGACATTTAACACATTGCTGCGTCAGTGAGTGGTATGCCAAATCTGGTGCAGCTTGATCTCTCTCATAATTCCCTTTCTTCCTCCATTCTTACGTCAGAAAGTTGATTTCTATTCTATTTCTACCTCATGTGGACAAAATAACTAACACAATAATTACAAACTCAAATGTCTGCTTGTGGTGAACATTTGGTGCGGTCGCTAGTCAACCTTGCTAACGAGAACGCTTTTATTTCTATCTTCTCTTTTTCATTATGTCAATTCTAATACATCGATCACCATATATGATCCATCTTCTTCATAACATGGATTCTCTCTTCATAGAAAATATTAATGATTAATACCAATAGCACAAAACAGCAACGACGATTATAATATCGCGTTGATTTAACTATGCGATTCATATTCCAAGTGATTGGGATGTTAGCATAGTTGAGGCGGGGTCCAACTTAAGATAGGCGTTTCGGGCCACTTCGGTCTTCCATCTACCATGTTTGGAGATGAGGAAGGGAGGGACATTTGCATTACATGCGGCTGTGGCACCTCCGGATCTGAGGCTGTGGAGACCATATAAGGAAACATCGGGAACAAAGGGCCGGAGGGCGTCAAGTACAATCTCGCGTGTGCGAGTGTAACTTAAGGGATGGTTGGAAGGGGTGAAACCTTTTTTAGTACGTATAAGCCTCCGTAGTACTGGCAACGATGAGTCAAGCGGATCGCCTAAGGCCGTGAAGTACCGCTCTGCCGCTGCTACGGGGCAAGTAGATCTGAATGTTCTAGAAATTACTACCTCTGACCCCTGTCTGAACTGATCTGTTTTTGATCTGGAAAGGTGGATTGTTAGATGGTCACTGGCTATATTACAGTCCTTGCGCTTAACTGCCGATAGGTCATTAAATCGCAGAAAACCTGCGTAAGACACGAGGCATATAAAAACAATTCGCAAATCGGCCAGTGTGGCGTTATTGTGACCGTGACGATCCATGAGTTTGGATAGTATGTCCGGTGTGATGGGTTATTTTCGAATAGGAGCTGATGAATGGAGTCGTTTGAATCCTTGCAGGGCGGTCTTCACCATCGGGTTGTCTGTTGGGGAAGGTAAGCCGGCCAGGCTGTGAACCCACTTGATTGCCGCTGTGGCTGATTCTGCGATAGACTTTGGTCCGGTGGTTGCCAGTTGGGTGATGTACAGCGTGAGTTGGTATGGGTTGACGGGGAATAATACCGTGCTAGCTTTAGATGATGCCCAGGTCTCCCATCTTGCCCAACAAGCCATATATTTCTTGTTGGTCGAAGGTGCTGTCGCTGACAGGAGTAGATTTCGTAGGCTGGTGGTGGCCAGTTGACGTAAGGTTGGGTCTTGTAGGGAACTTGCGAGGCTGCTGCAAATGGCTGAAAAAGCAATGAAAAACATGGGCAAAGCAATGGGTTCATATTATAACGCACAAAAGCGTTCAATCAACAAATGTCAAACGTTCAAGAAAGCGCAATCGGCTTTATGACGAGACACAATGTCTCTCCGTTAGCTAAATTATGATGCCTAAGCGGCACGAGGAGCACAGTATAGTAAGGTCCCCCCTTATGTATTATTTATATATATTATTATTATTATTATTATTTTTTATCCGACAGCTCTTTGGTAGCAATTGAATGGTTCGTCCTTGAATGAGACAGACAATAATGATGCGTGTTCATAGTAATTCGGTGTTGAGCACCAGTCTAATGCTAAGGATTAGCGCTCAGTGGCCACGAAAAACCTCCTTGAGGAAACGTGGGTGCATCCCGGGTGCTCGACGGGGGTGCACTCCCCCTGTACCGAATTTTGGGATTATGCTCGATTTTTTTTTTTTTTTTTTGAGGAGGGTGAGATTGGGTGGGAAATTAACGTGTGAATAGGTTGACTGTTGAACCGAGAATGAGTTCTGAGCGGACTTGGCTATTTATACAATTCAGTAAAGTTACGTAATACGAAATGCCAATGCATTCGCACCTGTCGTGCGAAAACGAATAGAAATTCTACTTCTCCGTGGCTTATCATGGCAACTACTGTAGCGGCAGAATCTGGATATCACATTATAAACATGAGGTGGGATCCATGGAAAGAGGAAATTGCAGTCATGAGCGTCACGGGGAGTTCGGGATCAATGGCGCTCCTCGTTTTTAAGTAATAATGAGAGCGGTCTGAGCGGAGGAAAAAATTACTCTCACTGAACTCTCCTTTATTATACACGTTTGGGGTACTTGTACACGGAGCACGAAATGGATGCAATACTTCGATCCCTACTTGCCAATAAGTGTTCTCAATCAAGCAGCGTTCATAAAGGGACTGATAAGAACAGAAATATCCAAAAGGTGGGCAATTCCCCACTGTATCTCCGAACGTTCCGAACCGTATGCTCCGTTCGACCTCCACAGACCCCTGGGGTGTCGTCACCTGACATGATGAACAGAGAATGCTGTTCGAAACGTCGAGTTAAATCAGCTGCTTTTTCTGAGAATTGAACAACAGAACCGAACAGCTCACAAAGATATATCATTCCCATGGTGTTACCACAAACCTCCCATTCATCAATATGTGTTTCGAACTTACCACATCTACTTCATGAACACGTGGTTTTGTTTTGGAAACCTGATGTGATCAGGTGATGCCTTTTTAGCAAAGCCAACTTTCTGGACGCTTTCAGCTGTTGGCGTAAAGATTGCACTTTTAAAACCGTAGGTCTACATGTATATTGTGAAACTACAAAAGTCACGTCATTATGGGGTGCAATCAAAAGAAAAGCGCCATGAAATTTCGCCACTGTAGGTAACAGAAATACTTGTGAAATATTGCTGCAACAATACGACGGGGCGCTGTGGCTCTTTGTTTAAGCGAATATTCACAAACAAATATCGTCCTCCTATTGTGACCGCCATTTTTCTAAAAAAAATTAACTCTCGTGATTACTCCTTCCTTTGATTGAAATATTAAATGCATCAACGTGGAATCTTTCTGCATTGTAGCCTTATTTAATGTAAATATAATGTCTTTGTATTCTGTAAATACGTTCCATCATTTACCACGGTGCTTTTAAATATGTAGTTGATAACACGGCAGTCTGTATACCTGGTATGATCGTGTACATAGCTGTAAAACTATTTGTGTCGACCTTATTATTGTGGCAGCCAAATGCCACTTTTTACAACCTGAACCTTGCATAATGAACGTGTTAATATGTTTGGATAGATGTCTGTTCTGTATACCATGTATTACCAGAATCTGCACGATGAGATTCTGTGAAGGTGAAGCATTTTGAGACATAAGCGAAATGTCCTGCAACAATTTTTATCAGAAAGTCATCAGTTGTTGTTGTTTTTTTTACAACTTTTCACAACTAATGGTGGCGCTGTTTATTTTTCTATTTTCTTTTTAATTGCTAAGCTCTGTTAAATTACACAACAGAAATATAACAGGATTTTACTATTTTGTGTTGTCAAAATAGTCTCTAAATATTTGTTTGTGGAGACGAAATTTATTAATACTTTTAAAGTTGTGACAGAGGATTAATATTGTTCAGTCTGGTTCTTTCTGGTATTATAGTGTGTACTATATTGTTTGGGTCAGGGTACCCGCACATGTACTCAACCTGAGAATGACATGGCTGTTGTTTAGCTGAAATTGCGCTCTCAACATTCTTCAATTTGTTAGGGTTATATAATAACGCAGCCCCGAAGTCACATATTTGAATAAATTAAGAATACAGATTGCAAGAAGGATTGTGATACAGTTTATAAGCTTTAGGAGCTGTTCTTTGTACACAAAATTATATTGGGTCCAGTTTAGAGGGCCATCCTATGTAAATTTTGTTCTTTGCTGAATTTGGTTAGGACCTGTACTTAAATATATACAACATACTGAATACATTAATGAACAATAATGTGTACACTGCAGTGTTGAAAATATTGCAAATTGAGAAACATTAAAGTAAAATGAGTCTTGGAAATAATATATTATCAAATCATTGTTGTACCTATAATGACTTGAACAATAATTTTTGTAACCCTAAATCAAATCTTATCGGTCGAGTTAATCGCTTGTATTTATAAATCTGATCCGAATTCTGAGTGTTTAATGA
Organism: Patiria pectinifera; assembly: GCA_029964075.1. Taxonomy (NCBI): domain Eukaryota; kingdom Metazoa; phylum Echinodermata; class Asteroidea; order Valvatida; family Asterinidae; genus Patiria; species Patiria pectinifera. The sequence goes on along the minus strand of CM057149.1, from coordinate 28,784,876 downwards.
CCTGGGAAAATTTCATAGAGCTGCTTAAGCACAAAATGTGCCTAAGCAGAACAAAACCTTGCTTAATATAAACAGGATACCGGCCCAAACTCCATGCGATGTTCATTGCTTGTGACTGGTATTTAGCTGTTGTTTACTAAGCATAGCAATCGCATGGAGTTTTGGTGGGTCAACCTGATCATATTAAGCAAACTTTTTTGTGCTTAAGCTGATAACTAAAGTGTACAATCTTTAATGAGGAAAAGAATTTTGCCAGTTTTTTTCAAACTGTTATTTATAATGTTTACTGTGAGAGCTTGTATGTGTAACTGTACCACTACGCGTTTGGTTTGGTGTCATTTCAACTTTCGATGACATTTACAAACGCAGATGTTGTTTATCTCAATTTAGAAATTTTATACATTTTTGTACCAATTAAGGTGCAGATCGTCAATTCGTGCACAAATGACGTATCGTTTTGCTAGCGCTGTGATAATGTAATAATTAATTGGACTATATCTATCTATCTTGCACGACGTCTGGAGATGTCACGTGTAGATACGTGTAGTTTTATTTACTATTTACTGTTGTTATTTCACCTTATAGTCAACGTACTTCCTTTGGCGTTGGTTTTGTTGCGACCTAGGATGTAATGACAATGTCGGGCCGCCTTAATTAAACTGAAGAGCTTATTACAACTATCTAGATACAAAATGAATGGACATATATGTCAGACAGATTGTGTGTTATGATAAAAACTCAAAAAAAATAACATTGCTTTGTTTTAGATAGTTCTGGCAGGTTTCAAAATAAATGCATTTCATGACTTATGTGTTGTAAACCGGCGGGAATTCATCCTCTATATATATTATCTACACTCTGGCAGTGGATGAAGTATTGATACATTTGATTGTTATATCCCTTTTTTATTGTCATTATATAACTTTTAAAAGAAAAGGCACAGCAAAATACGTATTATATAAAACTGGAGAACTTTTGAATCTTTAAGTAATTTAACTGCGTATATTGTTTTTGGTGTCACTCTAAAAAGTCCGAGTTCATACGTACTTGACCTGGAATCTGGGTCCCATGGGGCCTGACACTTTCTGGGTCAAAAGTTATTACTCTTTACCAGGTCAAAATGATATTTTCCCAGTCAAAATGACTCACCAAATTGTAATTTTTGACCCGAAAAATTGTCGGACCTGATTGGACCCTGATGACGGGTCAAATCTGCCACCTTTTGAGTGTAATACACACATTGTAAAGGAAACATTGACTGTTAGTTGAAGATCTCAGTAAAATAAAAATGATAAGAATCATTTGATATTTTTCTCTGACATAACATTATTAAACCCAACAGAATTTGGTCATAAAAATTCATGTTTTTATTAATTGTAAACTGAACTCTTTAGTTCAATTATTGCGTTGTTACATGTATTACAAAACAATTATTGGAATCGGACATTGAAACAAAGTGAACGGTGTTCAATAAAAAAAAAACTTAGCTGATTCATTGTAATAATACATGAACACTGAGTGCGTTTCTCAATTCATCGGGACGACGAACCGTAATATCGTGTTTAGTTTCATCAGTAACACCATGTCTATAGTCCCTCAAATAGACTCTGGGGAAATATTTTGTTTCACACAGGCCCCGGGTCTAGGGCTTACAATTAGATCACCCCAGCGAGGAAAGGGGGCGGGCCGGGGGTCACCGACGGCATTTTGATGGCGTCATATTAAACTAGAAATCAAACAGTTAAGACGGTTTTAAGACGGTTCAGACGTCAACACAGTAAAGTCTGAATTCGCCCACCCCCAAAAGCTGGATTCCCCCGCTTGTCAGTTTCTCTAAATGGACATAATAGCACTTCACGCATTTCAAGAAATTTCATGAACAGAATAATTATCCAAAAAAAAGCTGATAAACATTTGCTTTCATGTCTTAAGCTTGTCGGTTTTTTGGTCTCCATACGATTGGACAGCTGTTTTGTTTTCACTTTGAATTGTTTGGATAAAATGAGGGGAAGTTTTCGTTTTGAATTTTTATTTCATTTTGGGCAATACCATCTCCTTCTGGGATCGTTTCTTCAGTATGTATCCTGAGCATTTGAACGTCAGAATTTTTGTACGATTGCACTCCGATCATTTCTTTTGCCATCCGACCGCTGCACACGCAGTATTGACGAAATTCGTCTTCGTTGTCAGAATTTTAAGGAAACAATTTTGGTTTATGCGTGACTGTCTGCATGAAAAAAGTCACTGAAATCATTAAAATCGCAAACTGGTAATCATCGAAGCCGCCGAATAGGCTTTATTCACATGTTGGCCATATCAAATTGAAAGCGAGGTTAAATCTTCTTTTTTTTTCAACTTGTGAACACTCGGAAACAAAAGCAACGAAATAAAGTTTAACATTAGTCTGTACTGATGAATAATTTAATATTTCTGATTAAGCATAATTATAATACCCTAATATTTTAAGCAATATTTTTTTTAAAAATGACAATGTGTTTAGGAACGCTAAATAGTCTGCCACCATCCCATTCATCAGTTTTCAATTGATAAAATACATTCAGGGAGCACGATCAAAATGGATTCCTCCTGAATAAGGTCTTTTGTCGCGAGTTTCGTTTCTTGAAAATACGTACCTTGAATTTGAGTGCCGTGAAACATGACATGCACGTAAGTTCCCTTGTGAAAAATGTCTGTAAGAGACGATCAACGTTTGGTCCATCTTGGGCGAATTTAATAAAGCCCTTTTAAAAGACAGGATCTTGGACTTTTAACGACTCTTTGCCATGTGGGTCGCATTGGGGCAGAAAAAGGCCGATGGAAAAGGGGCCGGAAAATTGAGTTTGTTCCCTATTTCAATGCAATTATTGGCGTTTTAATATTGCATACCCGAGGTATGTATATTAATAAGGTAGTGACTATAGTCCATTATTTTTTATAGTCCATGAATCCAAACACTATTAGTTATACGACTAAATCGGGTACCTTTGGGAGACATGTAATTGTCATTCTTTGGATCATAGGGAGACATCGGATATTAGGGAGACATTTTCATGGTTCCCTAATGTCACAGCCCTCTTTAGAGGTAAAATTTTACCGTCGCAATTTGTTGCTCGTGGTCTAAATAGTCCATTATTTTTTTATAGTCCATGAATCAAAACACTATTAGTTATACGACTAAATCGGGTACCTTTGGGAGACATGTAATTGTCATTCTTTGGATCATAGGGAGACATCGGATATTAGGGAGACATTTTCATGTTCTCCCTAATGTCACATCCCTCTTTAGAGGTAAAAATTTTACCGTCGCAACCGGGTTATATTTGTTGCTCTTGGTCTAAATAGTAAACATACCGAAACTTGTGGGGAAAAAAAAGATAAGGGAATATTGGGTTAGGGCGCATTTAAATTTTGTTTATTATAACGGTAGTTATAACAAAATAAGCATTGGAACAAGACATTCAATCCACATGAAAGATGTTCGACGAAAACAAAGAAAGTTGGGACCTGTAATTGCTCAAAACTCTCAAGCGAGAAGCCAGAAAACTCTCATTTAAGAGAGACATTGACAGTATACAACACGTTATTTCGTCGACTTAGGCAATATTGTGTGTGTGGTTGGTATGTTTTTTGTTTTTTTTAAATTTAATATATAGTTTTACAATTTATTCTAAAACGTAATGATACAAAAGTAGCTTTGTAGTAAAATATTAAGCCAATAAAACGACATAGGTTTGGTACTCAATGGTAAATGACATGACCTCGTTGCATATCACGTAAACGAGGAATACCAATCCTGGGCTAAAAGCGTTGGGGTTTGATATTATTGTAAATTGTGTGGCTAAGAAGCTGGCCTTGGGGATTCGTGAAAGGTCGAGTACGTGCTTTAATTCTTAAGTCAAAAGAAAATGCATTGCAAACTGACCAGTTCAGACGCTGCTTATTTTGATGCCTACTTTCATATTCTTACTTAATAGTCAAGCCGGGTTTAGGAGGCAAATATCGTCAAATTCCCTAATGACGTTTGCACATAGGCCTATAGGTAAAGTGGTTGCTGATATCGAGCGTCATCAGAAGGTACCACTGCCTTTTGGTCCGATCTTTATTTTATTTTCTAAAAACACAGTTACACGATAAGGCGCGGATCCGGGGGAGGGGGGGTTATAAAAATGCCTGTGCACAAAATACGGACATAGCCAGTTTGGTTTGAGTGTATTTTTACATTATTCTGTTATATCGTATTAATAATCGTCGGATTTTAACTGCGCCCCGATTGAAAATATGGTACTCCCCCCCCCCCCCCACCTATTGATTTCGGAGCCAAGTGTGCGGACCAAAAAACCTGTCTACAATTCAGCAATGATTGCTGACGACCCCCCCCCCTAACATTCCTGGACCCGCCCCTGACGGTTCGAAATGTCTTATGAAATCAATAAGTCTCCTGAAGACGGTCAGAGCATACTGACCGGAACGTCGAGTTTATACCTCTGGTTCTCTTCAGAACCATTCTCTTAGTTGAGAAATTATTCGCACATGGTGTTTCCGCAAACCCTTCATTATTAAGTTAAAATTCATACATTTCGTTCGTTCTTTTTGTTTTGTTTGACGTGGTTAATCATTCTCAGACAATCTTTTGAGGGGCCTATATCCTTTTCAGTTTCATAACCTGTTTTTCGTAGACAATCCATTTTTGAAAAAAAATATCCATTAAGATTATAAAGTGAAGCCTCCCCGTCATTAAAGCTCATCTTCTAAATCGAAAACACTCTTCTGTATGGTACATATATTGAAATCCATAATGTATGAGAGATGTATTTACATATAGACAACAATGTACGCTCATAAAGCTTTTTGTTAATGTTCGGCCGTATTTAGTGTATACCGTCTGCTCAATTACAAGTTATGTCAGCATGTCAGGAATGTAATCGTGCTCACTTTGTGCTCGTGACAAATTTGTATGAATTTGGGTCTATTTACGCACACAACTAATCACTTTTAAGTCACCGCCAACGCTTGCGCAAAAACAAGATTACAGATGCATCACAGCAGCAGCAAACTCGAAAAATATTAACCGAGCAACCTGATTGGTTCTAAAGGCAGCTTCAATCTAAAAACAAAATAGTCACAAAGCCAGAATATCACCGTTTATTCTGCTGCTATAGCATCTGTTGTGTGGCAAACGGTGAAAGAGAAGACGTTTGGACCCGAGCCGCTCGGGAAAACAGTCCTCTTTGCGAGTTAAATGCACGGGGATCGGTTAGTATGTACACCAGGACTCTCCCAGCGACTATTCAGTAACAGCATCAAAATCTAATAACTGCAACGTATTTCTGTGACTTGTCACTTAACTGTAGTTTGAGTGAATTTGTAACAGAGGGTGAGACGTCTTACGACAGCAGACAAAGAACAGTTGATTATTCTGCTACTCGTTCATCATTTGATAGATTTTAAGATGGCTTTGGAGGTTTTTCTGCGAGTGGTGCAAACCGTTGTGGGTGTCCTGGGTATAGTCGGTAACACCATCGTCTGCCTTGTGGTCTACAGGGTGAAATCTCTGCACACCTTAACCAATGTTTTCATCTTCAACCAAGCAGTGGTTGACTGCCTTGCCTCTGCAGTGTTCCTCCTGAGTGCTAACATCCCCTTGCCCGTCTCTTACCCGACGGGCGCGGCTGGGATACTCATCTGCCGGCTCTGGACCTCAACCTTTGCCCTCTGGTTTTTCTTGAGCACCTCCACCTTCAACTTGATGGTGCTGACACTAGAGCGTTACTTCGCCATCGTGTTTCCTTTCCGCTACCAGGCCCTGTTCGGCCGTGTCCAGGCTACCCTTGCCATCGTGTTTGTCTGGGTGTTTGGCAGCACCGTGGGGACCTATGCCGCCTTCACCGTCATCAACCAGGGGGATAAGTGCGTGGACAATGCCATCCCCGGCTCTGAAATCTTCGGGGCCTTGGTCTTCATGCTTCAGTTCTTCATGCCGCTGATTATCATGCTGGTTGCTTACATCCACATTGCCGTGACGCTGAAGAGAAACGCCATGAAAATCGCCCCTCAGCCCCGTCCCCGTGCACCTGAAGGATCCGCTAGGGCCGGGCCATCGCAGCAGGAGACACAAGACGGGTCTCTCATGAAGGCACGACGCAACACGTTCAAGGCCCTGCTCATCGTCTTCGTGGCCTACGTCATCTGTTGGTCGCCCAACGAGATCATCTTCTTTCTCTTCAACTTCGGCTGGTTCAAAGCCATGGGCGGGCCACTCCACGTCGTGTCCCTGGCCTTCGTGGCGGCCAACTCGTGCGTGAACCCCGTGATCTACGCGTTGAAGTACCGCTCCTTCCAGGCGGGGCTACGCCAGGTCTTCTGCCGCAACACACGGTGGGAGGAATCCGGACGTCACGGTGGCGCCCCCAGCCAGCCTCGTATCACCCTTCAAACGGTAAATACGACGGTGCAGTAGGGTTAAGTATCAGAAGACAGGAAATTGTAATTAAATGCTGTCACATTGTTTCCGACGAATTCTGGTCAACAAGAGGGGAGCAGCACCTTGGGGATTTCAAAGAGCGGGGGTGGGCTTGAGGGATGGGGTGGGGGCAAAACCCAATGAATCTGACTCTTTGTGCGTTGCTCAAACATTGATGTCTCACACGCCTAAAGCCTGTGATGAATGTATGAATTATTTACAAGCATAATGTACCTAAACGCTGTCGGGCAAGAAGTTGTATATAGCTACTTTAAAACAACTTTGAGATTCAGCGCAAAATTAGATGTGTCTTTTATCTATTCGCACAGATAGATATACATTTCTTTTTTGGGGGGAGGAGCAAAAGGCAATTTTTTTCCCCGTTCACTCATTCACCCGGGATCGCTACCTATTGCTGTTTGCATTTCAGTAATCGACTGGAGTGATCATGTACTAACATTTAATATTATACAAATAACGAATGTTATATGTAAAACATTCGTTATTTGTTTTATACAACACCTGAATAAATTCTCGTAATTTGATTGGTAAATTTGGTTAAATAATTTATTTACACATGGCGCCTCATAATTATAAACTACAATTTATTTTGATTTTACAGATGTTGAACTACCCCTTCACGAAAATGTTTGAACCCAACGCTGTGGCGCTGGCTCTTTGGAACAATACGTTACGCTGAACGCGCACACCAGCATGCATTTTGCACACAAATACCGCGTCATGGAACTAGCGCAAAGTGAAACGGTATAACGCATGGGTATAACCACTGATCTCTATTATAGACAGCATGATTTCTTTTGTAACGTCGCGGTTCACTTGACGATTTTGGCCACCACCACTGACCAACTGACCAAGGTTTACTACAATTTTTCTAACGTCGTGGTGACTTTTATAATGCCGCAAATCACTTTTTCGGCGTTTTTGAAATAATAATGCACTACGGAAATGTGTCCCTTTCAGAACATCATAATATGTGTACGTGACCAAAATTCGCGTCAACTGTTGATACAACGCGCGCGTATTTACGCGTAGAACGTTCGTATTATACGCGGCCATCTTCGTGAGACCGGGGGCGAATTGGTCAATTTGCAAAGTCCACTGTGTGAATGTTGTATGCATATCCGCTATCGATCCAGTCTTTATATAGAGATCATTGGGTCGCACCGTGCTTTATACCGAATAATAATATGTCACGTGATCTACAATTCACCAATCAGATGACGGGGATTTATTCAGGTGTTGTATAATAAAGAATATCAATGTAATTATATAATAATCTATAGTATTTCAAGAATATAGATACCAACTTGTGCATTTTCTCTAGTGTGTTTTAAACTAACAGCAGACCAGCAAACTTTTTGTTAGTACATTATTCTAACGACATGGTAGGTCAGCTTAAGGGAGAGAGTCGAACAACCTCGAGTGTTACTAACAGCTGTGCTACATACCATATTGTATTCGTATGAAGCCCGGGAAGGGACAGGGTGGATTTTTTTTTTTTTTGGAGTTTGTTAATTCGTTCGCACGAATTACTAATTCGTTCGCACGAATTACTAATTCGTGGGAACGAATTAGCAAACTCCAAAAAAAAAATCCACCCTGTCCCTTCCCGGGCTTCATATATTCGTGTAATTTTGGATCTTGATTTGTAAATATTATTGGAGCAGCATATAGTGGTGTAGTAAACTGGTTCGAAACGTATTTGTTAGATGGATTGTACATTTTGTACTTTAAACAGTTAGTATCTGACACTTGTTCGATGTCTGATGAGACAATGTATTGTTCTGTAATCCCACAAAAATCTGTTATTCTTCCTGTATTATTCATTGCAATGTTTACCTATAATACATCTCACACAATGCCTTTCTCTTTATTTGCATGACACGCGTTTAGTATACCGTAATAGTAATGTAGTTGCAACTGTAGAATAATAATCTTCACGGCTTACTTTCATGGCTGTTCGCAAGTGATTCTTTTAATCTGACCAAATCAAATAAGTGTAAATAAATATTTTACGTATTTAATACGGGAGTGGTACGTTATAGAAACATAACCACAATCCTACTCCTTACCCTAACTTAATTTTATCTTATGGGCTCCGTGCGCCAATGAAGAGGGCGCCCTTTTTACCTAGCAACGACATCCCATGGGCGGGACCATTGGTCTCCATTCAATGGCGGGACGCGAATATTTTTTTTTACACAATAGTACAGGTACCCATTTTTCAGGCGACTTGAATCACGGTAATAGGATTGTAGAGCGCCGCGTAGCGGCGCCCTACAATCCTTTTAGAGTTTCACCTTTTTAGAGTAACCTTTTAGAGTTTTACCTACATATACTCTCTCCACATGTGTGAAAGTATATTTATGAATTGCGGGATTTGGTCGAGCTCCGCCGTTGCCTAGTGGTTTGGCATGCTGGCTTATGATCGGAGGTCTGGAGTTCGACTTCGCTCTGCCCATTCAGATTTTGCTCTTTTTTTCCAACAATTTAAAGTTGTATCTAAAAAACGTTATTTTTTTCAGTCGGATACTACTTGTATAGCAGCAATTTCCTTTTTCTTTTCTGATCCGAGGCTCTGGAGGATTTTTTTTAAAGGGAAATAAAGTCCGAAATCGGTACCAAGTTGAAAAATAGTAGCCTCCACTCAAGCCTGGTTATAAAAACCAGACAATCTTGTTCTGTGGGGAATACCTCGTTGTTGCTGACGAAGTCGTACCACTGGATGCCTAGGATCGCGCGTTGACACCTTAGGTGGAATGGCTCAAGTCTTCTGAGATCAGAATTCAGCTGGGTCCAGGTTCCTGAGCCATAGCCTATAGTTGGACAGGAATGACGCATGTCATGTATAATTGTACCCAGTTTGGTGGTAAGTTTCAGCCTCTTTAGCCTCCAGATTCTGTGTGGGCTGTTCATATCAGATGAAGGGTCAGCGCAATGTTATACCCAGAAAACTGTCAACAACAAAAATGTGCTGCAACAAATCGTAGAATTTTTCTTAATACAGGTTATTATTATAATTCAATGTTATGATGAATATTGTATCAAGTGCAGGTAGCCGCCAGAGATTGACGCCTATGGCGTAATATACAAAGCTGGAAAAACCCAGATTATGCAACATAACTAATCGACCAAACTAATGACAGTAAAGTTAGTTTGATATTGGTCGTTGGCCACACCAAACCTCTATACATGTATAGCTAAACTGAAACAAGTAAGTCTTAAGAGCGGATTTGAATTCAAAAGCCAAAGAGATATTGAAAAAATTGGGAGGAGATTTTTACCAATGTTAAAGGCCCACATGAGAAATAATCCCCCAGGAACACTTGGAGTGGAAGACCTGAAGCGTCTGGAGTGTTAGTTTAAAACCTCAATTGCCAGAGCGTAGTAAAATGTACGTACTAATAAATGTATAGTTGAGTGGTCGGGCACAACCCGACCACTTTTTGGATTTGTTGCGATTAATCTTTCTTTGAGTGGTCGGGCACAACCCGACCACTGTCTGGATTTGTTCTCATAAATCTTCTTTCTTTCCTTTTTTTCCGGACAATACTTCTCCGCGGGTTTTCTCCTAAACGGTATATGGTATGAACTTGGAACTTTTAATATATATCGACCCTCATCCGAAGTGGTGCATATTACTCTGACGTCATGGTTACGTCATCAGGTGTCAAATTACAAGGGTTTTATCTGAAAAAGTGACCAATTACTTCCACCTATAACTCTTGAACTCAATAATCAATGACGGTGGTATTCTGTAATCAGATAGACCATTAACTGCTTAACATTTTTTGTCTGTACGTAAACTCACTTGACCTTTACTTCCGGGTCTACCGGAAGGTCAAAGTTAGGTAAATTCAAAATGAAGACGTTAGCCTGAAATCAAAACAAAGCACAATTTCTTCCGAACGGTTTACGGTACAATCACAAAACCTTGTGTGAACTTGTACCATGTTTCAAAGATGTTGTAAATTTTGTTACGTCCTCATGACGTCATCAGATATAACATAACAAGCGATTTAAGGGCAAATTTTGACAAAATAGTTTGCGTTATATCTTTTGAACTAAATACAGTAACGTGTTCGTTTTTTCGCGAGGTAGTAGACTATGCCGTGAAAAACATTTTTTGTCCCCGGACACAAAACCGCTTGACCTTTACTTCCGGTGTAACCGGAAGTGCAACAAAAACCTGATACAATCTAAAAGCGGAAGCATTTTACTACAGACATATATATATTATGGAAGTGTTTAATGAGGAATGCCTGACAAAAAAAAACAGTGTGATGACGTCATCATCATGCAAGGGCGCCCCCTAGCTGCATATAAAATATTGTTTTTTCTTTACTTTTAAAACCATAGGTTCAAATTTTACCAAACGACCCTTGATATTCTTTGATTAACCACAGATAACTTGGCAAGGTTTCAAATTCATGACGTCATCAGACCGGAAGTTACTTCTATGAGAATTTGCCAACGATCATATTTGAAATTAAAAAATAAAATCCATCATTTGATCCATGTCGTATATCTTGGCCCTAATAACGATACCATTACAATGTTCACCTGTTGCTTCCAAATACTGTGACGTCATCAAACCGGAAGTTCGGTGTTACGAATACATACACTTATATTTTCCAAATTTTCATAGTTATTTAACTTCACAATGAACATCCACTCCGAACTAAATCAGTATTACTTCCCGTTTTTGACTTATGACGTTATCAAGCCAGAAATAGCTTGTATGTGTAAATAGAATGTTTACTGAAATTTATCACACCGTTGAAGATGCATTTTTTTAACAAAATATAATTGATTGTCCTGGAAAGGATTTAATTTCGTGATTCTTTGTTCTTATATCAAAGTTTAACTGGACAGTGTTTCATAAAATAGTTGTCTACCCGACCACTCTGCGTTTGTAACAACAAACGCGAACCTCTAGTTCTTTCTTTCTTTTTTTTCTTTTCCGGACAGTACTTCTCCGCGGGTTTTCTCTTAAACGGTATATGGTATTAACTTGTAACTTTCAATATATATCGACCCTCATACGAAGTGGTGCATATTACTCTGACGTCATGATTACGTCATCAGGTGTAAAATTACAGGTGATTTTATCTGAAAAAGTGACAAATTACTTTCACCTATAACTCTTGAACTAAATAATCAATGATGTTTGTATTGTGCATTGAGATTGTGCATTAATTGCTTAACATTTTTTGTCGTGTACGTAAACTCGCTTGACCTTTACTTCCGGGTCTACCGGAAGGTCAAAGTTAGGTGAATTCAAAATGAAGACGTAAGCCTGACATCAAAACAAAGCAAAATTTGTTCCAAACGGTTCACGGTATGATCACAAAACCTTGTGTGAACTTTTTATTATTAAAAGCGGCATCCTTGCGACGCGTGTCTGTTGCTAGCCGTGCAGGCCGTGCAAGTTCGTGATACTTATCCCCGTTTTCTTCTGTTATGGTGCCATCTCCTTGGAGATTGTAAGATCAGATACATAAATTGACGGGAAAAGTGCAGATGTCAGTCGCAACCTGACTAATTTTATTCCCTGACAGACTGCAGATCACAATTTGTCTGTTTTAATCGGGTTGGCGCAGAAGTTCTTCCTGGCCTTTCACCTCCATGGCCCGAGTTTAATTCCTGGCCAGGTCCACGTGTGGATTGGGTTTTCAGTCTTCCTATGGGGCTGCCGTTCAAATCGGACTATCATGGACAGTATCGGACAAAATGTGGTGCTCTTCAATCCGGCAAATTTGCCGACGGGGCTGATGTTCCCGACAAGACAACGATTTTGCCGACAAAAACGATTAAGGGGGAGGGTCATATCCTCCGTGCCCCCTAGGGATGCTCGTGATTAGAATTCTTTCTTTACCTGTGGAGTCGTCATGATCTCAAAACAGAATTGATGTCTACGGGCTCTTAATATGAACTATTATATTGGAGAAAAAAACCTGAAAACTAAGGAAGCTCCTTCGTCTTTGTTTAAAACATTTCACTGCCCACTGCCTGCCAATTAAGTTATCACAATGCTCTCTACAAAGTAAAGGCACACAACAGCGTGAAGTCATGCCTGAGAGCCTTCGCAGATGTCACATAAAAGGAATACATGTAATTGGACATTGTCACCACTACATGTATGACGCCCCATTACCACATGCGTGACAATTACAAATGATGCCACCGGTAAATTTCAATTAACTTGGAGCAATAACCGACTCCCGCACAAATTAGCCTGGAACATTAAATTCCGGTGTCTCAAAGAACACAACAAATCTCCCAATTACTGCAGTATACCCATTCGTGATTGTTTTTGCAAATTTAGCCCCCCGATTGCCCCATTCCTGGGCTGGTGCTGCACTTTTTATAGCGGCAATGAATAATAATTGCCTTATATTGAACTTGTACATCATGTTGCAAAATGTAGGGATCAGTACTGAAATTGTTTTAATGGTGTCCAGAGGCCCCTGAAAATAGAAGCTATTATGAGGAATTCCATAAAACGCCGGAACATATGGGGCCAGAAGTTCAATTTCAGAGAGGGGCCTATTTAAAATATTCCTTGCAATCAACCCTAGTGTCACAAGAGTTTTATAACATAACTTCTGAAACAAGTTCCTCCCAACACTTAAGCAAAACTTTCCGCAAATCCAGATCTTTCTTGAAGAAGAAAAAAATGGCAGTTTCTCATGATATAGATTTTGTCCAGATTGGACCCAAGACATCAAAGGCACTGCACGTGAAATTACTTAAATTAGGTATTGAAGAAATAATGGTTGGTATGGGACATCGCCGTGGCTATTTGCAGTTTGAACCAATTTTTAAAACCAGGTTCACTGAATTTAATAATCTACGGAGATGAATGTAGGTGCAATGCCAACTTAGATAAGAACCAACAAACTTCAAAGAAAAAACCAAGCGCTTCAGTTTCGGACCAAAAATCACCCACAGGGGATCAGCGGGAAGATTAGCTTCCTTCGGTGTGTCAGCAGGATTTGACAAACTACCGGACTGATTCTTCCCTTTAAAAAGCATCCTCGATTACTCTGTGTCGGCACCGAACAGTTTGCCAATTTGGTCTGGCGGTACTGACGGCAGAGTAAATAACTGCCTGGAGAGATTTCTTGACATTACCATGTTACGAAGATGTTATAAATCTTGTTACGTCATCATGACGTCATCAGGTATCAAACTACAAGCGATTTAAGGGCAAATTTTGACAAAATAGTTTGCGTTATATTTTTTTAACTAAATAGAGTATCGGGTTCGTTTTTTCGTGAGGTTGTAGACTGTGCCGTGAAAAACATTTTGTGTTCCCAGACACAAAATCGCTAATGACCTTTACTTCCGGTGTTACCGAAAGTGCAATAAAAACTGAATATAACTTAAAAGCGGAAGCATTTTACTACAGACTCATATATTATGAAAGTGTTTAGTGAGGAATGCCAGACACACACAAAAAACAGTTTGATGACGTCATCATCCGAAAGGGCGCCCCTAGCGGCACATAGAATATTGTTTCTTTTCTTTACTTTAAAAACCATGGGTTAAAATTTTACCAAATTGACCCTTGATATTCTTTGATTAACCACGGATAACTTGGCAAGGTTTCAAACTCATGACGTCATCAGACTGGAAGTTACTTTTATGAGAATTTGCCAACGATCATATTTTAAATTTAATTCTATCATTTGATCCACGTATATCTTGGCCCAAATAACGATACCATTATGTTCACCTTTTGCTTCCAAACACTGTGACGTCATCAAACCGGAAGTTCGGTGTTATGAATATATACACTTATAGGTTCCAAATTTTCATAATTTTTTTTACTTTACAATGAACATCCACTCCGAACTAAATCAGTATTCACTTCCCGTTTTTGACTAATGACGTTATCAAGCCAGAAATAACTTGTATGTGTACATGTTTACTGAAATTTAATTGATTGTCCTGGAAGGGATTTAATTTCCTGATACTTTGTTCTTACATAAAAATATCCATTACTTAACTGGACAGTGTTTCAAGTCTACCCGACCACTCTGCGTTTGTAACAACAAACGCGAATCTCTAGTTCAATTATTATTCAATTAACTAATTTGGCACCCACTAAAATCCCATTGTATTGTATTGCATTGTGTTTGTAATGTATTGTATTTGTATAAATGTTTGCAGTCAATTTTTATTGTATGCAGGGCCCAATGGAAACCAGTTTTAAATTGTTTGGGCATACCCTGGGTAAAGAAACGTAATAAATAAATAAATAAATAAATGTCAGCGTACTTGTGAGTAGACCGGTGTACAGCAACAGCGCCACCATGTGGCGACTTTGGCAATCTTCATGTTGCCATCGCCGCTCTGTTGGCCTGCGTTGCTTCGCACAGATCCAGGTAAACTAATGATCTCTTTCTTGAATTGTTAATTTCATCTGATTTATATAACAGAACTTCTTAGGGTAATATGTGACAACATAAAGTGTGTAGAAATGGATAGATTAATGGGTAAATTAAGGGCAGGCTGTTTTGTGAATTTCCATTCGATAAATTAATGGACGCCCTCTAATTGTGGTACGTTTATTACGTACATGTGTACATTTCGGTCTTGATTAACTTTAAGGGAATAGTCGATTTATTTTACATTGTCTTTCTTTTTATGTTGATTCCGTGTTGCCATCGCCTACGTTGTTGGCCTGCGTCGCTTCGCACAAATCCAGTGGCTGATTAAACAACCTATCAAGATCTGATACCATACATTGTATGTACGGGTGTATTTGCCTGCAATCGGGGACCCCTATTGTCCCTGTTTTGTTGGTACTCACTTTTTAGGAAGACGTCCCATATGTTATGTATACGATCAGAAATCGGGGACCTTCGGGAATTGAGGACCCTATTGTCCTCTATTGTTCAACGTCCCCCATTGAATGCAGAAACAAACTCACGCACACACTTAACTTTAAAGGGAATGTACATCATTGGCTTTTGCTGTAATTTTCAGAAATGAACTATTTGAGGGGTTAGTATAATAGATCAAATACTGTTACACTGACAAGTTTGAAGTTTTGTGTTCGAAAATGCTGGAAAGCAAGAAAAACAAATATGTTCAAGAAGTCTGGTTCCCTGACTCCACTAAAGATGAAATGATTCAATTTATTGATGCCCGAAAATTGTAAGGTAAGGAAACCAGTCTAGCTGGCCTGCACCCCTTCATGAACATGTAACCAATAGCAAACAAAATTTGGACTGATAAAAAGGTAAATTTGGAGCAGTAGTTGAAAAATAGTTAGGTTTTTCCAACGATGGTCGGCCGACCACCGTAGGAAATTTATACAAAATACCACTTTTCTTGAAAATGACTTCACACCAGGTGCCGTAATATTACAGTATGCTTTAGACTTTCATTTACAACATCCTTATTTCGTAAAAATGTGGTAGTTTTGTTTTCCAATGTTTGCAAATGTTGTATATTCCCTTTAACTTCAATTCTAATAAATCTCTAGAACTCGTTCGCCAGGCTGACATGCTCCCCTTCTATTGGATCCCCCTGGGGGTGTTCCCCATCACAATCAATATATGAACTTATTGATTTTACACACACAAAACTAGTTGTTTGCCTTATCCCTAAAGCCGAGGTTTGAAGTTTTATTTCGATCATTACCCGAATTTGTTATATTTCTGGGTTTATACTATCACCATGATAAAATATCATGTTTTATATTTACTGTACAAGTTGTATAAGTTGACCTTCAAGGAACAGAACCACTTTCCTGGTAATGAGACACATCTAAGGAATGGCCAGTTTAGCCACATGGTCCGCGTGGGTGGATGCTGGGCTGCACTAGAAGGCCACAGTGAATCAACCCACGGACTTATAAGGAAATCCGATTGTTCTATTAATTTGCCTAGCCCTGCCCCAAGATACAAGTTGACCAAACACCTTCAACTCTGTATTATTGAAATTCAATAGTTAGTGAACGATTCCTAATAAGGCAAGAAA